>RJWJ010029249.1:0-20780 GCA_004363605.1 Indri indri
TACTTGAATATATTTATAATAGCTATTTTAAAATTTCTTTCCTGCTAATTCCTACATCTGGACCATCTCAGCATCAGTCTCTATGGACTGCTTTTTCTTGAGTAGGGGTCACCTTTATTGGGTTTTTCACTTCTCTATTAATTTTTTTTTTTTTTAAGAGCCATGGTCTTTCTATGTTGCCAGGCTGGACTCAAACTCCTGGGCTCAAGCTATACTCCTACCTC
Source organism: Indri indri (assembly GCA_004363605.1). Taxonomy (NCBI): domain Eukaryota; kingdom Metazoa; phylum Chordata; class Mammalia; order Primates; family Indriidae; genus Indri; species Indri indri. The sequence goes on from RJWJ010029249.1 coordinate 225, forward strand.
AGCCTCCCGAGTAGCTGGGACCACAGGCACATACCACTGTACCCAGCCTATTAATTTTTTATTATTAATGATACATTGTAATAAGTCTGTATTATGTTGTCTTCTTTTAATGGATGTTTTTGTTCTTATAAATCCCCCTGGTCTGGTTTATTTTTATGCTTTGTTAGAGCATGTGATATAGGGAAACAAGATTTTGAATTTTGTCCTAAGCATGATTTTTACACTAAGGCTTGACTATTACTTTTTAAGGGATGACCTTTCTAGCATCTCAACTAGAAGCTAGAATTCCTGAAGCGCTCAATGAGGTCTCTTTACCCTGCTGAGATGAAACTCCAATGTCTCTAAACAGTGGATGACATGCAGCAGGCAATCTCTGCTAGGCTTTGCAGAGTCTTGTCATTTCTATACTCAGCCCAGCTCTTAGCCAAGGATCCATGGTCAATCTCCCATGTAGACTTGTAAAGTCCCCTTTTTTACAAATACCTATTTTCAGAAATGCTACCCTGCCAATTTTAGGTGCTTCAACACCCTGAACTCCATACTCTCCCTTCTTAACTGAGACTACTGCCTTGCTTGGGTTCCATCTTCTTATACCCCAAAAAACAAGGACTCTTCAGCAGAAAAACTAGGACAATTATGATAGTTGTAGAGCAAATCTCATATGTGTTCCTCCTCTCAAGGATTACAGCCATGTGCTGCCTACTATCCAATACCTGAAAAGATATGCCTCAAAAAGTTTCACCCAGTTTTCCAGTTTTTTTTTCTGTAGGACAGTAAGTTGGTACCTGTTACTTTCTCATGGCTGGAAGCAAAAGTCTTTGGTATACATTAATTTAAATGCACACTGAGATTTAAATGACAGGTATTAGAACTTTTCCTTTGGTTAGTGAGTGGCTAAGGAGTCACTGCCTTAGAAAGAAGCCAGTTCAGACTGAAGGGCAAATGACTGTTTGGTTGAAGAAGTAACTCTCCAGTTTTAAAGGGTGGAGATGATTTGGTAGTAAATTAGTTCTCTTTCTTTCTCTGCCCTGGGAGATTAGACAAACAATGGATCTAACTAAGAAAATAGACTGACTCATTTGGCTACAATGCTATACTGAAGTTACAAGCAAACTAACGTTAATCTCCAGAAAGAGACTTGGGTTCTGTATACTGTAAATGAATTTTACAGTCATTTCTGGTATTTCTCATTGAAGAAATCAAAAATCAGGTATTACATTCATAAATCTAAAGGCATACTGTCTTTCCTTACCTCATAATCTGCTATGGCTAGGCTGAAGTCATATGCAATTTACTTCAGTATTTAGTAACTTTTCTTTAGGATGGTAGTTTTTATTGCAAAAGAAATGGGTTTGCTGTCAACTTCTTTCCTCCTAATTTTCTTGGGCATTTTACAACTACCTTTACTAGTGGACACTCTATCTTTAAAGTGCAGGGATCCATCAAGAGAATAGGTACAGATGAGGAAGGAGTAAAGATCTTTTTGGCAAAAGATAAGTTGTATGGGGCTAAGTAATGGGTCATAAGTGAGTAGGGGTGGAGAATGGGAGGGAAACAGAATCACAGATTGGGAAGAGACCAGTCATCTGGTCCAGACTGTCTCTAGACAGGTCAGGAAGGGGTGTTTGGGTGGACCTTTGTTTACATCTGGATTTAGCTTCTCTTGAACTTTTTCAGCCTTTTGCCTTTCACCAAAACTGATTTCTTCTCTGTAAGACATGTGGCCCTCCTCCTCCTGCCCTAGGATGAAGTCTTTTGGAGTGGATTTAATTAGCTTTGGGGATAGTCCATTCCTTTTCCAGGAGGTCCGTTTCAGGTTTAGGTCATTCCATTGGCCTCACCATCAACTGAAGGGCAGGTCTCCTGGCCACTCAATAATTCCCTGGGCGGAGAGGAAGGGCCTCTAAGCTGATGGTCACACTCCATGTATTTCTAACACCACTTAGCTGTGAGGACACGATGTGCTGAGAGGGGTGGAACTTCAAATTGGAGTTTTTTAGATAGTTTCAGTTCTCATTCTCCATGACAGAATCATAAAACTGCCTACCTTTCCCACTTTAATCACTGGTAGAAGTGAAATTTTGGCAACCTATGGTTTCTCCAAGGCCAACCATCTCATCTTCTGCACGTCCCAAGTGTCTGGATTTACTTCAAGAAACCGTGGGACAAAGGAGGGTGGAGGTAAAGTTGAGCTTATTCCTCTGCTTCATCCTGGAGGGAGACTTGTGAGCATAAGCACAGAGGTACATAAGCTACTTGTTGCCGTTTGGCGGCTATCACCCCTACACCACCTCCCCCCGACCCCCATACGCAGATACTCCAAGCAGGAGCGCGCCCCGGCCCCCGCCCCTCCCGCGCACCCGGCACAGACCGAGCAGAACTTCCCCTGGGTCGTGGCCCAGTGATACGGAGCGGCCCTGGCGGGGAGCCCTGCTCTTCCCGAGTCGTGGGTGGCGCGGTGCTTGTTTCCCTCCCCTCCCTTTCCGGACCCAAATGGGGATGTATCTGGGTCAGCCTGGGAGGGGCCGGACCTGCCAGGGACCGGCGTGGGGGGAAGGGGGTGGCGATGACAGCATCTTTCAGGTTTTTGGCGTCTCTGAGCTTCTCCCCGTCCAGCCTCTCACCGAGCTCGCGTCCAGCGAGGGCTGACGCTCTGGCCCGTCTGGGCCTGAGGGGTGGGCGGGGGAGAGCTCGTCTTCCCTGTCCGGACGCCCCCCACCCCACGCCCAGCGAACAATTCGGCGCCCCCGCCCCCGAGCATACACAGTCCCTATTCCCCAGGGCACGCTCCCCGGGCGGGCGGCGCGTCCCTCCACCCCAGGAAAAGAGCAATGGAACAGTTCACGGCCGCCGCGAGTTCCTGGTCTTCCTTCCTTTCCGGCGATAAACGGCGGGGCTGCAAGCCAGTTGCTGCTCAAGATGCTCCACCCGTGGGCCCGAGCCCCCGTCTGTCGGCTCTGCGGGGGCCCAGGTCCAGGACCCAGCGTCCCTTTATTTCCACAAGGCTTGCAGCCTGAGCTCCCGGGCGGTGAGAGGTGCAACCAGTGCCGGGGCGCACACGCCCCGCGGACGCCTGGGTGCCTCGATTCCTCCCTACGTGATCCGTTTGCGCTCCGCAGCGCCGGGGATCAGCTGGATGTGCATAAAAATTGCATCCTTCCTGGGCGCTTTGGCCGAAACTGCTGGGTGAGGTCCCAAGGGTCATGGACTCCCCCACACACACCCTCTTCTCGGTCTCCTCCCTGCGGGCTCTGTATGTAAGTCCAGCACCCTGAGGCCTGGCCCCCCTCCTCAACCTTGCCCTGCATAGACACAGCAGCTCCAAATTTACAAATGCTTGCTCTTCCTCTCAGCGTCAGGGAGAGAAGCGAAGCAATGAGTGAAAATCGTCTCTGGATTCTTTTATCCTGTACACAGTAATCTCCTTATCCTCCCCCTCATTTCTCCACACTGCACGCTCGGGGACTTCTGTTTGCCGGAGGGTAGCCTCGCCTATCCGGAACGCGCGCTCCTGTGGCCCGAGCCCACGGATGCTCTTTGGCCCGGAGCTTCCCTAAAGGTGCCTGTCTCCGGGGGTGCTCGAAGCCATGCAGAGGTGTTCCTCCCTCCCCGCCTCACCTCACCCCCAGACATCTCTTGCCATCATTCCCTCCACTCCGGTATAAAACCCTGCGCTTCCCCCACCCCCGCTAGGCGCAGCGCCCCCTCCCTGGGCTGCGCCCGCCGGGGAGCAGGACAGGGGCGCGCGGGAGGCGCGCAGAGCTTTCGGGCTGCCAGCGCTCGCCGCGCCTGGGGAATTGGGCTGTGGGCGAGGCGGCCTGAGCTGGCCTTTATCGCTCGCCGGGCTCGTCGTTTGAAACTTTATCAGCGAGTCTCGCCACTCGCCGCAGACGCGAGCGGGGGGCGGGGGCGCGGCGAGGCGCCGGCTGCCGTGACGAGGCGCTCCCGGCGCTGAGCGCTTCTGCTCCGGGCACGCATGGCGCCCGCACACGGAGTCTGACCTGATGCGGACGCAAGGGGGTTAATATGAACGCCCCTCTCGGTGGAATCTGGCTCTGGCTCCCTCTGCTCTTGACCTGGCTCACCCCCGAGGTCAGCTCTTCATGGTGGTAAGTCCGCGCGCACCGGCGCGGGGGGATTTTGGAGATGGGAGTTGGGACTGCACTGGCCACCGAGACCCTGCCTGGCGGCGCGTCCCCGCGGCCGCGGCAGTCTCGGTTTCTGGCCCGAACCCTGGCTACTGCCCTCTCTCATCGCCCGACCGCGAGCTCCTTCGCTTTTCCCCAGAAGATCATTTCAGCTTTGACAACTCCAAAAAAACCACATTCCCCCTCAGATGAGAGCTCTGATGTTTGGTTTATTTGGATCCAGCTGAGCGACAGTAAAATCAGCCAATTTCTTATCCTGTTGAGAGACGCGCTAGCCAGGTCTAGCACAGACGTGTGTGTGTGTGTGTGTGTGTGTGTGTAAATTCACCTTGAAAACCACAACCGCCCCCCCCTCCTCCCGCCCTCCCAAAACTGCCTCAAGATAAACCGACGGGCCAATGCAGGCAGTCCGGAGTTGCAGAGCCCAAAGCGTGTGATTTTGTATTATTTCCCGTCCTTCCACATTCCTAATGCTTCACCCTAGTGGGGCGGAAGAACACGTTGGTGCCTCCAGGTAGAGACGATCGCCTTAATGCAAAGCTACAGCCCCCGGGGTCTATCTCTAAAATGTTACCCTGTTCAAAACCATCATCCCAAGCAGTAATTTTGCCACTTTCCCTTGTACGTTGATCTGTGATTTATTTATTTATTTTTGCGTAGTGATGGAACGTTGACCGGTAACAGGTCTTGGCATCGCTAAAAGTTCCAAAGGCAGATTCTCTCCCCATCCAGAAACTCTTCGCCATCTCCCGATTTTCTGATCTTGGAAAGAGATGGAGTTAAGAGTCCTGTAACTTCCTTGCACCTAAAAGTTTCAGAACAGATATTAAAATACTGATTCAGAAAGACCGGTTCCCATGGGCTATTTTTTAAAGAATCCGGCAAAAGTAAGGAGTCTCAGAGAAAGAAAGACTAGAGCAGGGAACTTTTTAGGAAGATACTGGAGCTCTTCAAAGAGCAAGGCAAAGCGCTGATGGGAAGAAGGGTTCAATCCCTTCCTAAGCCCGCTTTGAGCAGGAAGGCGTTTGGCTTTGACATTGCTGACACAGGATCAAAGATTGATTTATCTGACTGACCATTTTTCAATAAAATGACTATTTCTGTTTCCATGGGTGTATAAACGTTATTTATTGCTCAGGCTTTTTGTCACATTGTCTCTCAGCTGTCACTTAAATATATTTTTTGGAAGTCACAGCTGTAACGATTTTATGATCATATAAAATAATGAAAATACAAGAAAAAGACATTCTCCTTGTTTGATCGCTTCAAAAGACACCTATGGCAGCTTGGGTTATATAAAAGGTACCTTTCTAAACATTTCACAACTAATAGAGAACATCTGGGTAGAGATGATGATGTAATTTTTTGTTAAAGTTTCTTTTCAAAAAGTACTTTATGGAGCTATAACACTGTTTGATTCTTCCAAACATTTAGTGTCCTTAATAACAATAGAAAGAATTTCTTCCAAAGGTTTCTTTTTTTTGTAAAAGCCAAAAAGAGCTAGAAAATGGAAATATTTAAAGGACTCTTCAGTAAGGAAAGAACAGCATGTCTGTGAGGAGAGTGTAACATCAGATACCAGCAGGTGTTGATTAGACAGATACAGACAGTTTTTAAGACATTATGTCAAATAAGTGGGAACGAGGAGCTTCTAAATGTCAGTCTCCCCGAAGCCAAGTCCAGACACATTATGCCTTCTTGGGAAAAGTATTTGACATCTTCTCCCCAAAACACATTGCTTCTTCCCCGTCATTGAGTTCCCTGACCCAACCAACCCAGACGTTGCCTCTACTACCCTGCCCAGAATGTCACCTGCCCTCCCCCCCCTTCATGTCTAGGAGACAGTCATCACTTCATTTTGGGTGTGGCTTCTACCAGGGCACTCTCCATGCCTGCCTCGCCTGTTTCTCTACTGAATCAAAAGTAAATAACCCTTGCTTTCTAATACCACCAAAAGGATAAGGAATTCATATTTGAAAAGTGCTTTGAACTCTTTAGTCTCCTGGGGGTCACTGAGCCAGGGCTTGCTGTTCACGTTGCTCTCACCTCTGTGTTGGTCCTTTACAGGTACATGAGAGCTACAGGTGGCTCCTCCAGAGTGATGTGTGACAATGTGCCAGGCCTGGTGAGCCGCCAGCGGCAGCTGTGCCACCGACACCCGGATGTGATGCGTGCCATTAGCCTGGGTGTCTCGGAGTGGACAGCGGAGTGCCAGCACCAGTTCCGCCAGCACCGCTGGAACTGCAACACCCTGGACAGGGATCACAGCCTCTTTGGCAGGGTCCTGCTCCGAAGTAAGTCCCCCGTCTTCACCCAGCTCTGTGGGCCCCCCGGGCTCCATGCACAGTCGCCCGAGTCTGCAAAGCCCCTGCTCATCATGCATTGCATTTGATTTAATCAGAAGTTTATTCTGTTGGGTGACATTGTCCCTGCCTAGAGAAATCAGAAACTCTAGCGTAGAGTCTTACAGGAAGCCAGTCACGGAGCGAGAAGTGGTACCCTAGACTCTTGTCTCCTCACTCTTTGCTCTGTCCATCATGTCAACCCTGCACATCAGCCATGTTCAGATTTTTGTCTCTAGATGAAGGGAAGAAGTAGCCACAAGGTTCTTTTGACTTTTTCCTCGTCTTTCTGGGACTTCTCCAAAAGAATCTGAGCATATGACTGGGATAGAATGCTCAAATCTTTTCTCTGCCAAAGATTGTCATTATTATACCACCACTACGTAAGTGTTATTAAGAAGCAGAGACAAATCTCTACTCACCACCTTTGACTGCCCATTCAAGGACTCAGCCTTGGGTCACTCTGTGTCTAAATCAAACATTTTTTTTCCCGTAAGAGTAGGAACTAGCCTCTGTTCCCTGCACTGTGTTTGGTGCCTTGTGTGTTGCAGGCCCCATTCATTCCCTATGAGGAATTCATTACGATGAATGAATGGATGACCTTGTAGTAAGCACCTGTTATTTTCCAGCTACATTTTAGACAATAAGGATATTTTTGAGGATGGGGTGAAAAACATGAATACATAAGAGTTTTTCTTCCTTAGAAGGAGCCTTAAGTGTTATCTAATTACATAGTAAATTTCCTAAAAGTTCTGAATATGGAAAGCAACTCACTAGCTGGTATACAATGGAAGAAAATTAATTGAAAATTAGATTTTATTTTCCAACAATACCCATCTGCTGACCTGGCATTATTATTATTCTCCAAGAAATGTCACAGCCCATTTGCTATTAGGAAATCTGACTGAAAACACAGCAGTGTATGTGTGAACCTCAGAAACAGGAAACTTTACCCTTGTTTTTGCCCACCGCCCCCCCGCCCCCATTCCTAGGAAAATCATCCGGACTGTGCACTTGGTAATGCTTAACAGAGGGTGTTTCTATCATGTAATCATCACAGCCCTAGGGTTTTATGAGGCCAAACGCATAACTGAATGTCTCTAAAATCCCCCAAGGGCGTAGTACTCTCATTCTTAGAGTATCCCTAAAGTTAATTTACTGCGATATTCTGCAATTTTATTCTCTAGTTTAAGAACTATATTCTTCTGCATTCCTTTTGGAGTTTCGATATGACATCGCAAATTTTTGAAAGGTTAATAGTAAATTTCAGCTCCATGGAATTTTAAGACTTCACCTAGATTATCTCACCAGTGAATCAATTAAAGTACTGGACCTTGTCAAAGACAGTTGCAAGCATCTAGCTCAAGTAATCTTTGCATATACTATGTGCAGGTTCTCAGTGTCTAAAATGCATCAAGATTTTTCTTTTTCAAAGTGCTCGCAACCATTTTGCAATGATTTCTAATTAGATGTGCTTCTCATTTAGGTTATGGTCACCTCTAGATCCATTAAGATGTCGCCATATGAGAAAAAAAAAAAAAAAAACAACTTTAGATTACAAATCAAAGAAGCAGTTTTGACCAGTGATCCTAAAGATAGTATATCTGTGAAAGCTGGAGATTCATTCATAAAATACTTTAACATAATCTTGGCAATATCTGTTTCTTCAGAGTTGTAGAGTTGCTGAAGAGGGAGGAGGTTAGAACTAAAGGAAATGGAACTAGTTTGACTTATTCTAAGGCCTCAGGTAAATAAGAGATTCTAACTTGTACTTCCTTCAGATTTCTTTAAGATGAAGCTTGAATGCTTTGCCAAAGTACTCAGAACTTAAAACACTCGTACTACACAATTTCTTTCCATCCTTCACAGAAGGCCAGATTCCTTCCTACACGTTTATGCAAACTCCTGTGACTGTCAGTGATGATTTTTGTGTTGGTTATGGGAGGGCTGAATTTGGCCTTAAGCAGCTTATCCTGGAAATAATCATGAGATTCCAATGAAGCTATCCAAAGATTTTTACAATTAATTTGCTTGGAGGGAAATTTACATCTTGGAGTTGTGAAAAACTCTCCTTTGGAAACCCAAATGTGCTTATAGATGAATAGGAAAGGCAAAGAGCAATGCTATTTATAGGGAGGACATAAAAGTTACTAAAATATCCCGTGATCATACAGAAATGGAGAACGTTTGCCTGTTGTGCTTGAGAGAGTCAGAGTAAGACAGAACAATTTCAGAAACATTTGTAATTTACTCATTCAACAGACAGTTACTAGTCACAGGCAGAGAAACAAAGACAGAACTTGTAAACCCAAAAATATTCTTGCAAAAATATACCTCCAAACTTCTAGAATGAGCCTTAACAAATAAAAAGGTGATTAGGTCTCATCCTTGTAAATGTTTTTTTTTAAAAAAGGCAAATATTTCAAAAGAGAGTTGAACAACCCATAACCTTCAGGAAAGTCTAGCTTCTACTGTTTTGCCTTCCAAGGCAACAACCCCCCACCCCAAATAAAAACTGTGCCTATGTACTTAATAGACATTCTTTATCCCAATCCAAAAATTAGAGAAGCTTCAATAGTAACATGTTGGGAAGTTTAAATGTCACCATTTAGATTTGGATTTTGTTTCATTTTTGTGATGGCTTTAAAAAGAATCAGTTTTTCTAAGAAGAGGCCCAAGATCAAAATTTGTTTTGTTACAAAGCCAGCTCTTGAAATGTGCTACTATTTCACACATAGCATTTTAGTGATTCATCTAAAACACTTAACTGAAAACATCTTAAGGCCATATCTACATGATACCAAACCATCTGGAGGTAAAATGAAAAATCAGTTAATGTGCTAATTTTTTATTTAAATAAATGAACATCTAGCTATTTAGTAATGTGTTTTAATAATAAATGAAAACTATTTTAGAAAGGTGTAATTTTTGCTTTGGATATGATTCCTGAAATGTAACAGATTGTGATTTTTTTTTTCTTTCAGCCAACAAATTAATGCAATTGTTTGCAAGTTGCACCAGGATGATAGACAATTTATTTCTCTGTTGCTTTCAAAATACTGTCTGGTGTCTGACATACTATCATCCACATCTTCTATGCCTTTCCCCTAAAAGACCACCTCATAAAACTTCTCTTCTTTCTCCTTAAAAAATAAGACCAGTACTAAATACTTAAGCATTTGGGAATTCTCCCCCTGTCTGATCTCTCTAAACATGGGCACTGGACTCCAAATCCCAAACCAGGATTTAGAAGATAGATGGGGTAACTATGGACAAGGTGTTTTCTTAAACTATAAAAATGGGTATTATAAGAATTTTATTTATCTGAAAGCCACTACCTGAGATTAAGCCACATTAGCATCTGTTAGTCACCTTCTTTTACAAACATCTCAGTTCCACTTAGAATATCTGTGGCCCTTATAATATAAGCTGGGACTCTTTAAAACAGCCCCCATGGCCATCACAGTTCTCTCTGGAGAGCACTACCTGCTACCTATGGCAAATATTCATATAATTGATTTTACCTAGCTACAGGGCATGATTGATTCCTTTTTTGATGGTTAGAGGTTTGGGGGAGATATTTTCTGAAGGCTGAGGTAAGTGCCATTTAATATGGTGTAGATATGTTTTCCTGATTTTTAATAATGAGACTAGCAGAGCAAATATTGCAAGGGATGTATAATAAATTTTAGCACTGAATGACAAACGGAGACAAGCAGGGCTTCAATGCGAAAAGGTGGTTTGTTCTGCCAGCTGTGTGTGGTTCAAAAAGTCACACTCGTCTTGACATGTTGAATCACCGAATGGTTCTCTGTTTTCTGCCTTTCATTGGCATCAGGTTGTCCAGCTTCTATTTTGATTGTTAATATATTTGCTGCAGGAACCGTTAATAAAAGGGCATGCTAATAACAATGAAATACAGCTCCACTTGAAAAACGAGGTGCATACGGACCCTAAAGAGCCTTATATCTGTCACTATACCACAACACTGTGTTATGAGTTACTACAGATTATTAAAATAATTTAATGTAGTTATTGCACTGAAATATGTACCTTTCAGCCTCTAAGTAAAAGTAGCCTGTGCTCTAATAAAGAACAATTCTAAGAAAGCACCCCAAAGGGTTTTTGCCCAAGTCTAATTATAGGCGGTAAATTTGTTTCCTTCCAGAAAAACCAAAGAAAAGCTTTTCACTGTCTTTTGCCCAATACTAGTGATTAGTGCAGGTGTTCCAGAAGAAAGTAAATTCACCTTAATAGTTAGACATAGTATGTAACCCAAGGATATTGCATATTGCCTTCAACAGTCTCTCAATTGCTTGTGAAAGTCAATGCCAAGCCAAAGCTCTCCAGTGTTAAAGCAAGGGCCTGCTTACTGCCAGAATTCTCTTCCCACCTCAGTCCCTAGATTTCTTAGAATTCAGTATTTCATTCTCAATAATTTAAATGTATACGTGTGTCCTCAGTAATGCCTAGCAGTTTGGAAGTTTTTTTCAAGGGAAGCCGTGGTGTCGTGAATATCCGAATATATCACGAAATGACAGCACTGTAGAATTTCGACTGTATTTCATAGATGAGGAAACTGAGGCCTAGAGATGCTGTGCTCTTCTAGGACATCTAGGACTCCTGGCTAAAGGAGGGCAAGTGTGTGTATGAGACTAACATGAAGCTCGGAGCTGGGCATGGCCATCTTTGGTAGTCTGTCTTTAAGCAGAGTTGTCAAACAGATACCTAAATTGACAAAAACCTATATTCGATGGAGATGATTCATATTAAGGAAAGAGCTCCGGCTCTAGAAAAGAATCCTTCAAGAATACCAGAACTTTTTTGTCTAGTGGTAAAGGACATCAGAGGTAGATCAAGTATTAAACAGTCATCATGTGAAAGTTATTCAGAACTAGCACCACCAGACCACTTTTAAGAAAAGCATTTTTGTTTCAGGTAGTCGGGAATCTGCCTTTGTTTACGCCATCTCCTCAGCTGGAGTTGTATTTGCCATCACCAGGGCCTGTAGCCAAGGAGAATTAAAATCCTGTTCCTGTGATCCAAAGAAGAAGGGAACCGCCAAGGACAGCAAAGGCACTTTCGACTGGGGTGGCTGCAGTGATAACATTGACTATGGGATCAAATTTGCCCGAGCCTTTGTGGATGCCAAGGAAAGAAAAGGAAAGGATGCCAGAGCCCTGATGAATCTTCATAACAACCGAGCTGGCAGGAAGGTATGGAAATGCAAGAGTGCTCATTTTGTAGACTTCATGGCTTTATGAGTCGCTTAAGCAGAGCTTACCTTAAACCTTCCTAGAGTTGATAAAATGCGGTAAAGCCACAACTTCCCACTGTTCCCCAGCTCATAGCTGTTTGTTCTAAAGAATATCACTGACTGAGTTGAAATATCCTCATCCACACTCCACCTTCCTTTCCACAGCTGAGCTGAAGGAGTCCACCCACTGCTTTTGGCTTGTGTTGAGTCAAGTGTTTTATGGTCCCTGTGGATACTGTATCATCTGGGCAGAAGATACAATCTATGTGTTAAGATAGTGCATCATCCCATGTAGGAATGTTATGTTGGATGCTTATATCTAAGGGATATCAAGACCCAGAGCATCTTTTCCCAAACTTTTCATAAAAGCAACTCACCAGGTATGGTTTGTTGGCTTCTAGCTTCAAGGATGCTCCCTTTTAGAATCAGACCAAGCCAGCTCTTCCTCACGATTTCTGACATTGAATGAGTAAGTAGACCAGGGGAAGACATGGCCACAAAAGCGTACTCCAGTCCCCTGTCCTCTAGTCCTAATTACCTACCCTCTTGGGCTGTGGGTCAGTATTCACTTGCTAACCTCCACTTGTTAGATGAGGACACTGAGGTGCACAAAATCTTCAAGGTCACGTAGTGAGTCAGTAGAAAAGTCAGGACAAGAAATCAGGTTTCAACTCCTAGTCTGGGGTGCTTTGATTTAGGATTAAACCATTTCAGGCCAATGTTCAGCTTCATTGATGATCCATGTCTTTCCATAAATGGTGGCATGACCAGAGTAACTACAGAATCTGAATGCTGCACTTGATGCCTTTGCATAGAAAGTGTAAACTGGCTGGGTAATCAAATATTTGGTCAGAATGATTCTAGAATAATCTAATTGCCAATGGGAAGAGATAGCCATAATTTGTCTTTTATCAGCATAACATAAAAATGTGCTTGATATTAATATATAAAGAAAGATCAGCATAAAATTGAAAGGCCCCAGGGAGGCTTTAATAGGAAAAAGAATAGAAAAGAATGCAGATCTGTTTGGATGAAAACCCTTTTACTAGGATCCTGGAGAGAACGAATCTTGTTTAAAGGAAGTTGGAAGGAAAGAACTCTTTCTTAGCACATAGAATAAGATGAGTGTGACCTGAGCTGTTTACAAATAATACCTTTCTTGAACTTTAAAAATCAACATTCCTTATTTTCATGTATTTATGAACTTACAGTGACCACTGCCAAGAATATAGACTATGGTTGTGCAATCCTCCAACTATTGGTAATTACTGCTTGTGCAATGATTTAGATTTAAAAAAAAAAAATCTACATTGACCTTTGTTTTAACATTGATATTGCACGTACAAGTTATAAAGTGTGGTGTCTTTGATAGGAGTGTGCTGCCTTAACTGTTCAAACAGGGCGTCCAGTTATATTTCTCTATTTGGAAAGATAAAGGCATATGATCATACTTTGTATCCAAAAGAATGTTGGCTTATCAAAATAAATGTTAATTTTGCTAAATAGGTCATTAGATAATGAATGTTTCAACTCTTCAAGACAATAGATCTTAACTATGATATTTTAGGCCCTGAATAAACATGACTTTTAATGTAAATCACATGATTCTTCACTGTGTAGAGGTGAACAGCTGTCAGGCCTCAGATATTCTCCTGCCTACTCTGCAAAACTTAGGAGGCTACTTTTGATTGGAATAAAAGTGCACACACTGACTTTTTAAAATGTGGCTTTAATTAATGGTGGGTGGGCAGACTTTTTCAAGGAGATGCATGATGTCAGTGAATATGAACTTTAATGAGAGTAAATGTATTGAGATAAACATGCGTCTCTAATTCTCTTCTTGCGGTCATTAGACCCCCAGTCTCTACTCCCCCTTCGTACCAGCAGAAGGTCTGTGAAATCAAAATGAGAACAGGCTGGGCTTGTGTTTAAAGGCAGGCCTCCTGAGCTAAGCCTCCAACTGGCCTGGTTCTAGAAAACCCCATCCTCCCAGGACTGACAGTAATATCAGTCCACTTTCTTCTTTTTCTTTCGGCTTCTCAGTATTTTCCAAATTGTCCAATATGAACATCTTCTACTTTTTAAACTGGGAGGGTTGGGAGAGACTAGTACATTTTATTTAAAAGAAAAACCATCTATTCCAAGACTGTTCTGTTTAGCCAATACCAAAAATGAGACTTCAACACTTCCATTCACAATAGGCCTTAAATTTTCCCCAATATTTGAACAGTTTATTTATTGTAGCAGCTGGTTAGAGCACCCTCATGTGTCTCTGTACTGTAATATCATTTTAGATCCTCTGTGCTGTAATACCATTTATTTTAATCACAGTTTCAGCAGAATTTATAGCGATATTTTTCTCTTCATGTTTACTTGAATACACATCCCTGATTGAGCCTAGTTTTCCTCCTCTAAATAGGACTGTTAATATGTACTAAAAAGATAAGTCTACCCGTTCAAAACAAATATTCTATTAAGAAGGACATTCTATAGTTTCCCTCAGCTCTTTTTAGATCTGAAGAAGCCATGCTGTGAAAACTTCCTAATTATACTTAAAGATAGTCTTAGGTAAATTACATGCGAAAGGTCGATAGTCACCATTCGTTCCCTTTCATGGGCTTGCAAATGCCTTTTAAATTAACCCACTCTTTCCTCTAAGATGAAATAATTACAACTTCTTTTGACTCTCCTAAGGGTATTGATATCAAAATAATTCATGTGTCTAATCAAATACTACCCTTCAATCACTCTGGAAGTTTCCATAAGAATAGAGGACTTCCATAAAAATACTTTCCCCAAAAAGGTGTCTCCTACTATAATGAAAATAGAACATCGGATTTGAAATCAAAGCCACCTTGGCTTTAATCTTACAATACCAGCGGCTTTGTTCACTGTATCTCAGTGGTTCTCATGTGTGGAAGGGTATTATGTGGTGCTGTGGGAAGGCAAGTAAGGGAGACAGCACAGAACCCGGCACGCAGTCAGTGCTCGAGAAAAATCAGTTCCTTTTCCTTTAGCGAAGTGAAGGTTATTCGTGACTTAGGTAACCGAGCGGGGAAGAAATCCAAATTGGACTTAGGATTCAACCTCATCACTCCGTCTATCCATGGGATCATCTCCTGTTCAGTTAACATACTCCTGAAACCAGGCATGTAGTATTTTCTAACTTACAGAATACTGTCCGGTGTTTTATAACTTGATATTTCCAAACCCCTGTAGGAGTAAAACATGGTATGAATATTTCTACTTTTCAGAGAGAAACTGGGCCTCAGAGGGATGCAGTAGCTTTCCCAGTGTCACATAACCATGAAGTGCAGCGTCTGGGGGTTCAAACCCAGTTGCGTTCTCCCGTATGCCTTTGTGTACATTTCCATGTTGCCCTTGTTGAGAATTTCCAAGAGAAACAAACAGTATTTCTGTATTTAAAAAAAAAAAAAGCAGCAGCATCTGTCTGCCCTTGGAAGGTAGTTTACTCATGACTTTTTTCATTTGTGTATGTCCTCACAAATTTTCTAAAATGAATGTATATGGGAAAAAGTTATTTTCAAATGCTGAAAACATAACTGCTAGTCATTGTGAACATGCCCGAAGCAACTTAGCCTGATTTGGGGGCTTCACAAAATTTCGGCTAATAGCACTGCAAGTTTAAGAGCGCTATTCCCATGTGTTTTTGGACTGAAATTGGTTCAACAGATATTTTCTTAAGGAATAAATATTTGGGAAAGGCACCATTTTGGGTACTAGGTCAGATGTGGATAAGAGTAAGACAAAGAAGCCCTGACCACAGGCAACTAAATGTTAGTCAGGGAGAGGAGTGCAATGCAATTGCAAGGAAGTGATGCTAAGTTGTGTAATAGAAAAATCAGCCAAAGGGCCAGTTAGCTGAGGAGATAAAGATTGTGTCATAAAAGAACTGGGTGTTTGAACTGGAGATAAAGATTTCCCATGGTTGAGATACAAAAAATGCTTTCCAGGATTAAAGGACTGTAAGAAAAAGACAGATACTGGAGCAGAAACTGTATCATAAAGTTGAGGAATGACAAGGGCTCTAGGGTGGAGCGCAGCACTGAGAGTTAATAGGAGCCGAGGCTGGAAATTTGTCTCAACCGGATCTGGAGAGCCGTGAACACTGGGCAGAGACATTTGGGTGTCACTGTGAAGGCAAGAGGAAGGCATTGAACGATGGGGGAGAAAATTAAATACTTGAGTTCAATTTTTATGCATTTGTTAGTTTCTCTAGAGCCCACTTTGAAAGAGTGGCAGATATCAAAGTTCAACTTTTAGTAATATGTTTGAATTCATGACTTAAAAAATAGATTTACTAGGAAAATGATAAGAAATTTCTATCTCCCTAAATTTTACCTTTAGCCTTAAATATACATATAAGGACAGATATAGTATGCTTCCTGAAGTTTATTAATAACAAAAAGTTAGCACATGGAAACTGCATTTATATTTGCGACATAATGGTTAATGTTATTATGGGCTACTCTACGCATTAGGAGTTCTTAGCCACAGATGTCATCTTGACTGAGACAGTAAGAAAGACAGGGCTCTGAGATCAGAAAACTAGCTCTAATACTTGAGCATAACCTTGGACAGGTTACCTAACTAGGGTTACCATGTAAAATAAAATACATACTCATACACACCAGGTTTGAAGCCAGCCCAAGAGGTAGGTACCATTGTTAGCCACATTTTGCTTAAGAGGAGACTGAGGTCTAATACAGAGGCCAGAATTAGCAAATAAATTGAATATATTTGCTAATTGAAAATATGTGAAATTCACATATAACTTGGCCTTTTGTATTTTATATGGAGAAGCTCAGAGGGTGAGGGGATCCAGAGTTTCTAGTTCCTTGTGCTGTCCAAACAAGCACCACCCAGGGCCAGTGCTGCAGAGCTCCAGGGCCTGGCCCTGAGTGTGGCCCACTGGGCGCTGGGACAAAGCTGAGAGTTCTAAGTTCCACCTTCAGGAAAAGCCTCCAAAGCGAACAGAAAATGGATATTGTACAACATGCAAGCACAACCTTACTGGCAAGGAAATCTAAGTTCTAATAAAGACTTCAAAGAGTAGATTTCCTGATGCCACTTAAAATAAATAATAATAAATAAGTAATAAGTCTGACCTAAGAGAACTGGGGCATGATGAAAAAGAAGTCATATTCTTAAAAAGTAAGGAATATCAAAAGGAAAGAAAATAAAACCAGAATTGAACTACAGAGCCAGATTGCTTTAACCTCCTATTCATTCCTACCCTCCCTTCAGTAATCTTGAACATCTGTGTGGGGCACAGATTTCACTTAGTAGATATTTGTTTTCTGATTGTTCTCTTTAGTTCATAAAATTAAATGCGTTTTGAAAAACTAGGTCAATTCTGCCAGCCTCACCTCTGTCTTGTTGGATCCAAAACTAGTATGTGGTCTGGGTGCGGCAGCTTATGCCTATAATCCCAGCACTTTGGGAGGCTGAGGCAGGAGGATCACTTGAGGCCAGGAATTTGAGACCAGCCTGACAACATAGCAAGACCCTATCTCTATAAAAAATTAAAAAATTAGCCAGGCATGGTGGCACATGTCTGTAGTCCTAGCTACTAAGGAGGCTGAGGCAGGAGGATCGCTTGAGGCCAGGAGTTTGAGGCTGCAGTAAGCTATGATCACACCACTACACTCCAGCCAGAGTGACGGAGTCAGGGTTTCCCTTCACTCTGGAGGGAAAAAAAGTATATACTTGATACTATGGCTCTTTATATATCATATGAATCAAAAACTAACCAGAATTAAAGTCCCAAAAGAGGGAATAACTCTTAACAAAATTGTTACAGTTCCATGTAAAGTTCTATTATTAATGGAAAATGTTTTTTAGACTTGCCTCATTAGTCAATAAGAATTATTATATATATGGTTAGTCGATGGTAATGTTCTTGAATTACCCAAATATAAATTCCACACCTTATATTTTCTAGCTAAGCCCACCCACGGTCAGTGTTTTTGAAGAATGACAGGGCTCGAGAAATCACAATGTCTTATTTAAGTTAAAAAATGTTTGCATAAGCAAATCAGCTGTACAGTTTGCCAATAAATACTTCTTGTTTTCCTACTTGCAGAGCTTGTATGTTTGAAGGGTTTATGTTAGTCCAGTTTTGAGTAACTCCTATCTTGGAGATGTGGACCTGTCAAAAGGGTTTAATTGTTAATAAATGTACTTGGCTTTAAGCCAGCACCTGAAAATTAAATAGTATGTTTTTAATATGGTGTTTCCCTCAGGAAAACTGATACAGGACCAGAAATATGCTAGTTGCTTTGTGGAATACACCCAACTAAAAAGTGAAGTACTAACACTTCTTCAAATGCTCAAGTTTAATTAAATAATTTAGTTAAAACACAGCATGTTAAGAACCTAAAATAAATCCTAACTAGGATTTCTAAGGTAAGGTCACTTGTTAAGTTGGCAAATATTCCACACGGTATAAAGTGGATTGCCTTTTTTCTAATAGGAAGAGTATCAGTATGACATGATATGGGGTTTGTAAACTTAGCAAAATGCAGATACAAGACAAAAATTCCAATGTTCCTCAAAGAAGCCTTGTGAAGACACCCTAAGTGTTGCTTGGGCCCAACCTTCAGAAAAGCTGACTTAAGGAACCACAACTTCATTTTCCTTGAGAGAAGTTTGTCTTTATAACTGGCAAAATAATTCTTTTTAGACTGTAATTAGGTATGTAAACACTAAGTGTAAGAACTTATAGAACTCACTGGACCCAAGAAACATGAACCTCCCAGATTGGCAAACCCCAGTATGAGAAACACCAGCAGAGTGATTTAACATGTCACCTTTGGTATCAGACAGGCTGGGGTTATAACCTGCCTGCTTGGGTTATATCACTGCTGTGAGATCTAGGGCAAGCTCCTCTGCTTCTGGGAGTTTCAATATCCTCATCTGTAAAATGGGGATAATAATAGTGTATACTTCATATGGTTGTGTGGACTAAATAAAATAGTTAATATAAAGTGCTTAGCATGGTTTGCTATATGGTAGGAACCTAATGGATGTTATGCTTCATTATTATACTCTGACAATAAGTTGGGACAGAGAAATATGAAGCAGAATTGTTCTGGCCTGCACAACGCATGTATTTCCTTCTTCCATAGCCCTTTATTTTTCTTTTAACATTCAGACTTCTGTCTCTGTGGTATAGAATGCTATTATCCAGAAGTTCGGTTTTTTTTTTAATTTTCTTAAATTTTAAAAGTAGAAAATAAGCCTCTGCAGGTCAAAGGCGTAAAATGTTCAAAATCAAAGATGAAGGGCCACATAAAAAATGTGCTAAGATTTTAGTACTGAAGCAATTATGAGCCTATTGAAGAATTTTGTTGAGAAAACATATATATTAAGCTGAAAATGGTTTCTACGAGACTTAACACCAAGAGAGTCTTGCTGTCCTTGGATGTTACCTGAAAAACTACCTTTTTTAAGTAGTCATATCAAATGAGCTAGTAGGTATTGACAGGATGCCACAGAGTAAAAATTAGATGGGATTAAGGCAAATGGGAGGAGGAGAGGGGTTGACTAAGAATCACGGCAGCCAGTGTGGTGAGATAAAGAGGTAAGAGGGCTGTGAGAATTGAGAAGAGGAGTGTACGAGAAGGCTGAAAATTGAATCTTGACAGCAACCTGCATTAAGAATCAAAGAGGGGAGTAAAACGAGAGACGTTTCAGGAAAGATTCAAGACACAAAATAGAAATCAAGATGTAACTGTATCATGGGCTGTGGCTTAATGTTCTGAACCAAGCTTCCAGCATCACACACTAGAGACAGCAAATCACTGTAATGGAGACTTATTCGCGTTCCTTCTCCATCTATTGTAGAAACAGCACTTGCACATAGCAACAAAAGTACCAAACTGAGCAGTGCAGAAAAGTGTCATATTATAAAATGGGAAGTTTTCTCCCCTCACAATTCTTGTCTCCTTCCAGAACATTTCAACGTGTGAATTAACTCAAGGATGCGGACAGGACATGTCATGTTTTACCTTTTACTCCCAAACCTCGTTAAAATTACAGTAATGGAATAAAAATGGCTTAAACAAACAATAAGGTGAATAGTCAAAGAAATGAAAGAGCTTAATGAATTTCTGGGAATTGGAAAGCAAATGAAGAAATTGTAACTGATAAAGAAGGATGGAGAAGCCACAGTCTAGAACAAAAGCAGCAGATGGGGCAACAGCCAAGGGAACCAGGGTGCCCTGAGAGCACCACAGATTAAAAAAAAAAAAAAAACGCCCTGGAGAAAAACACAGGCCTGAAAATCAAGATTAATTTAAAAACCCCTAGATGGAATAAGGAACCCCCTCGCCTGCCCTCCCTGGGCAAAACTCCTCCTCTGGCATTTAACCTCCCAGGCTCTCAGGAGTTAGGATTCCAGCATAAGAGCCAGCGTCCTACCCACTCAACAAAAAGCAAAATTCTCTGGTCCACAAGCCCCGCCTATACAACCAGAGCCCCTAAATACCTTTTTACTACTTCATTCTTATGAAGAGACTGTCCAAGGATTATCACAGATTAGATTAAATTCAGCAGCATGAAAGAAAAAAATAAAAAAGAAAATTGCCGGAAAATGACTCCAGAAGAAAAAGCAGTAATTCGGGGACAATAAGAGAATTTTTAAAAAGCTGAATTAGTCTCCTCACAGAGATATAAGATATTAACTTCTATAAATAAGAAGAGAGGCTTTGAAAAAGTGGCAATTAGAGGACAAAAACTCAGAAGAGAAAGCCAAAGAAATATCTCAAAAAGTGCAACAAAAAGC
>RJWJ010029250.1:0-20775 GCA_004363605.1 Indri indri
GCGGACAAATGGCAGCACTATTTACTGAGAGGGGTGTTTAGATGGGTGGGGGTGGGGGAGGGATTTGAGCACATTAAGTTACTGAGGACTCTATGTGACAAGATGTAGTTATCAAATAAACACCTAGACATATGAGTCTTATGTGATGCTTTAAGGGGCTGGGAAAGAGAAGTCTGTGGTACACAATTTAAAACTTGTTCAAATGCCAGTAAAGTAGAAACTTACTGGGATATTGCAGAACTTCCTTTGCCTTATTGAAAAGTTTGAAATTTCTCCTAAGTGCTAATTACTACCAGTCATGTCATATTTAGCTTCTGTTAAATGTTTATGTTTCAGCTAGCATTGTGTTTTATATTCATGAATGCCTCCTCTTAAAAACTAGAATATGGTACATATGCTCAAATATACTAAATATTGCTATTAATGAAATTATTATGACTATTTTAAGTATTTTGCAATGTGATTTATTAAATTTGCTATTTGAATAGAAATATAGCTGAGACTTCAGCTATATATCCTTTGAAAGCTTTTCAGAAGATCTATGCTTAGAAGGAAAATTAGAACCTGGAATACGCACGCATGTGTGTTTTGATTGTTACATGTGAGATTCTTAACCAGAGAAACCAGATGTGACTTACCTGACTTCTAGGTTTTCATTAGTCCTATGTTTACACCATTTGTAGGAAGCTGTGCAGAAGATGCTGGATCAGGCTGAAAATGAGGTATTTTCAAAACCTTTCATTAAGAATTTGAGCCCAATTAATGTTTCTTTAGAAACAATAGTTCCAGTAATGTTAGTTTTGTGGTAAGCTATTTAGATCACATCTGGATATCTGGAATCACCTTTGTAGCTCTTTTTTTGTTTGTTTTCGAGACAGTCTCACTCTGTCACCCAGGCTAGAGTGCAGTGGCATCATCACAGCTCACTGCAGCCTCCAGCTCCTGGGCTCAAACAATCCTCCTGTCTCAGCCTCCCGAGTAGCTGGGACTACAGGCACGCACCACCACGCCCGGCTAATTTTTCTATTTTTGGTAGAGACGGGGTCTCGCTCTTGCTCAAGGTGGTCTCGAACTCATGACCTCAAGTGATCCTCCTGCCTCGGCCTTCCAGAGTGCTAGGATTACAGGCGTGAACCACCACACCCAGCCCGTGGCTCTTCTATTTACACAACAACAACAAAAGTTTATTGACGAACAAAAATAAATGGTGTGGAGTCACCCCCATGGACTGTACTTGTCTAGAGTCCTTACAGTGTGTGTAAGCAATACCACATGCTATTAACCCCCAATGGACGGTTTACCTCGATTCAGAGTAACTTCTATTTCTGTCTGTGACGGTTCTCTAATAAGTCCTTGGACCCTTTTCAGAATGGCTGGAGACCTTGGTGACTGCCCTGGTAGCAGTAGTGATGCCAAATAAAGGAAAGAGACTGGGAGCCAAGAGAGAAATAGAGCTCGTCCCAGCATAGTTGTCTGTAAAGTGTTTATTGGCTATTGTAATACAATGTAAATGTTTGTGTTCTTAAATGAAACAGTTTTCATTTTGAGGAAAAGATTGTAATACATTTTGAAACATTTAGTCTTCCGTGGGTTTTTACACTACCAGTAAAGGTGTGGTTATTTTCAACAGTTGGAAAATGGCGCTACATGGCAAAACCCAGAACCACCCATGGATTTAAGAATAATGGAGAAGGATCGAGCTAATTGTCCGTTCTACAGCAAAACAGGAGCTTGCAGATTTGGAGATAGGTAACTGACTTTGTTTTATCATGTCAGAATGAAGTGATTGAAAATGTTGAGGTCTTTGAGTTCTCCTTTTGGGAGAGGCCCGGGCTTCCGTTTAGAATGTTCGTCATCAGGCATCTGCTGTGTTCTTGCTGCCGCTCTGTTTCCCCAGCTGGTCTTCCTTTGCTTCTGCCATTCTTGTTTCCTCCATCCTCGTCCCCTGGGTAGGCTTAGCCTAGTTCTCTTCCTGTGCATTCCACAGCTTTAGGAAGACCTTTTGCTTATGGCTTTGTCCTGTGCTTGTATTAGTCCACAGTGGCTAACTGGGATGGGGAAGTAATATATTTGAAGAGATTGGAGCAGCCTAACTTTATTTTTTTGAATCACAAACACTGTGCCCCAAACAGGCTTTTAAAATGTGGCACGTGTAAAGGGGTATCTGTGAAAGACAGGATCCCAGTGAGTAGAGGAAAAGCATTTTAATTCCCGTTGTCAGTGTGCGCAGGCTCAGGAACACACCCCAGGGTTCAAAATCTGCCTTCAGTGGCTATCACTTCAGGAAAGTTACTTAAGCTCTGTGTGCCTTAATCCCTCATGTGTGAAATGGGCTTAAATACAGTCTCACCTCTCTGAGGGGGCTATGAGGCTGAAATGAGCCAATGCCTGGGAAGCCTGTAGAACGGGGCCAGGTGCACAGTGAATGCTATCTGGTTTGCTGGTGTTTTCATTATCGTTACTGTCACCATTATTCTCTGAGACACTCTTGTCCCCTGCCTCTTTTGGATCAATGTTTTTGAAACAGGACATTCATGTGGAAACCTACTGTTGATCTCTTTAGTCATTTAGCAAATATTTGAACACCTACTACATACCAGGCTTGTTCATGGTGAATGAATCCATCTGAGGCAAAAGCTGATTATCACTGTATATTCTGCATGTATGGTGTGTCTCTAGCATTTAAGATTGTGGTAGCCTGATTCTGGATTCTCCTTCTGTTGGGCATAAGAGGGAGAAGGGGAGATGTCCTAAATGGTTTCAAGAACTTGGTTGAAAGGCACTTCCTTGTGGGAAGGGGAGTGACCCATCAGGCTCTCAGACCCCATCTCCAAGAATCATTTCAAGGAAATATGGACAGTGGGCAAGGCAGTTTGTGAACATTTCTTACTGTTTTCATAGGCATATGAAATTTCACCATCACAACTATCAAACTATGAGAGTAGTTTCATCATTCAAGTGATAAGTTGTGACATAAAATACTGTGAAAGTAGCAGTTAGGAAATCCAGCACCTTCCCTTCAGACAAGTGTGCTGTTCTGTTCTCCTTTTACAGAGAGCCTTAGTGACTTGCTCCAGATTGATTGGCTATTCTGTTGTTGAGGTTTGTCAGGTCATTAGAGAAACACTTCCCTAACCTAAGCATTTCCTTGGTTGTTTGTTCTTGTAATTAATGCAGAGTTCAATTCTAGAGCCTTTCTGGAATTGGTATTTCTTGTAATCATAGCTTTGAGGAAAGTTCTGTTTTTTGCCCCCTAAAGATCATAATTACTGATGGAAGGTAAAACTTATTTATCTGAGTATCTGTTTATACCTCACCTACTTCCAAAAGTGATTTAAAGAATGCTCACAATCTACTGCATTAAGTTAAATAAAATAGAGGAAATTGAAAGCAAGCAAAGGAAGAGAAAGTGAGTTATTGTGAATGTTGCAACACTTTTGACTCTGAATTTTAATGCATTCCAAGCAGATAATAAGCTATAGTTCTTACCAAAAAGGAAGAATGAGTGGTATCTCTGGAAAGACAAAGGATTTTCCTGGCACTAGATTCCAAACATTTCTCCCATGGAATGTTATATAAGAGCATTAAATAGGAAGGTGGACAAGAACTCTGATAGGTATTTTATAACAGTCGCATACGTAATTTTCATGAGAATGTTTCTTACAGTGACCTTCGATAAATGCAGCCTAACTTTAGCATGCAATGCAGGGATTCTATGTAGAACAAAGACAGTGGGTACCAGGAGTGCTCCCTTGAGAAGAAGACAAAGAGGAGTAGTCAGTTAGCTATACCTGAGGGGGCATTTGGATACTCACACCATTTATTGGCCATCCTCAGTCTAAGGTAATGTCTACCTATGTGTTTTTGTGGCAGTCTGCCTTGATTCAAGTATTAGAGTTAATGGGCAACTGGTATGCCCTAAATCAGTGGTTCCCAAACACAGCTGATCTTCAGGACCAGATAGGGAACTACTTTGAAAATATGGGTCTCCCATCCCTTGAGGTCTGGTCAGATGATTTGGGGCAGGACTGGGAAATCTCCATTCTTCCCAGGTAATTCTGACACCCACACAGCTTTAGACTGCCTTCCTAAGTATTACTGCTTTTAGCTGACTTTTCAGTAGGAACTGTAGGGCTGGCCTTTTGTATACACTCAGATTATAAGGATGGTCTCCAGGTCAAGTGGGGTTTTTCCCTAGACAGGGACGTGGGCTCTGTTCCAAAATTGAGAAATACTCATTTGATACCCCTGGCAACTAGGGCCAAGTTCATTCAGATCTAAGAATCTCGTGATCAGAATTTTACCCTCAATAAATTAGTTCCTCATTTAATTCTGTATGTGCTTCTTATTTGTAAAGTTTTGATTTGCTGCTAACGTTGCCAGCCAGGTTGAATCCTCACTCTTTATTCTGTTGGTAGTTGGGAAGATGGAGCTAATTACAAGGTTTCAAATTGAATAATCTAGGAGGTCATTTGGAAAATAGAAAATTTTACATTAATGAACATTGATTGAACATTTTTGAACTGGCCATGGTGTATGCTGGGCATTCTGTTTGCGTGATCTCAGTATGTGCCTGGGTGTATGTTACAGACATAGAAAGTGAGTATGATTAAACATTTAGTCATTTCAGGGCCATGTGTTTTTTTCCAACACATGTCCTCTTCTTCAACTTTCTTTCTCCCTAAGTTCTGTGGATTTGTTTTTTTCCTTAAAAATTTTGTCTTACTGATTTTTAACTAGGAACTAACCAGGAAAATTTGTTTATTTGGAACCTCAAGCTACATTGTTTTTTTCATTTTATTTTAGGAGAAGGAAGTAAATAAGAAAGTAAACTCATATAAAGAATTTTTGAAACATTACCCAGGCACAGCCTGGTTGGATTAGCCTTGGTCCAATTTAAACAATGAAAAGAAAATTGTTCTTCATAATGGTTAGCCACCTTCATTAAACAACAACTGAAGTATATTTATTATGCCCTATAACGAACAGGCACCAGATTGTAGGTTAATGCAGATCTCTTGGGTCCATCTCTTCCCAGCCTCATGGCTTGGGCAAGTGTGCATTTCTAGGCCTCAGCTTCCTTCTTTGCAAAGTGGGTAAAATACTAGCACCAACTGTCCTAAGAGGTTACAAGGATTAGAAGAAAAAAAATGTAACAATGACATGAACACTGTAAAATTCTGTACGTCGATGAGACTGAAATGCTCCATTAACTGGAAATTCTTGAATGACCCTATTCTCCAAGCATTTGAGTTCATCGAAGATCGCACAGGACCAGGATTGCATTGTGACTTCCTGCCTTCCTCTCAGGAGTCCCATGTGTGGCATCTTCTTGCCTTGTCACCATACCCTGTCACGCCAATGGGCCTCCTTTTTCCCTATGGTTTGACATATATAAGGCTTCCTGAACTTCCTGGACTTCAAAGGCAACTGAATGGCATATGAACTTAGAAATCATTCCCAACTTGACATTTTAATGAGAGCCAATATATTGGTCAGTCCTAAAACAGTTTTCTTAAATACTGAAACTTGGCATCTGAGTGGGATTTATTATCTTACAGTTAAGTCAAAACAACTAAGTTACTTGAATCTTTATCTCAAAGTTTAAAGCAGACCTTTTGTGTGTAATTTTTAACATTGGACTGGTGAATTTAAGTTTTTCTTTCATATGCAGGTGTTCACGTAAACATAATTTCCCAGCATCGAGTCCCACCCTTCTTATTAAAAGCATGTTTACAACGTTCGGAATGGAGCAGTGCAGGAGAGACGACTACGACCCTGACTCAAGCCTGGAGTACAGCGAGGAGGAAACCTACCAGCAGTTCCTAGATTTCTATGATGATGTGCTCCCCGAGTTTAAGAATGTGGGGAAAGTGATTCAGTTCAAGGTGGGCATGCATGTAGAGGAGGGGACTGGTTTGCTTCATCCTGCAGTACTCAGCGGCATGAGAGAGCCAGGACATAGGCTGTTCACCTGGGTGGTGCCGTGTGTGATGGTACGTGCCCGGCCTGGGGTTGGGCACTCAGGCACTTGGAAATGTGACTTCCCCCCTCTCTCCCTTTCCACCCCACCCCACCCCATTATTTCCTGAATGCTGGGGTCTAGACTGAAAAGGATCTTTCATTTATCTGATACCTTTGTGTTCCAGCTCTTTTCCATCAAATGAATTCTCTGTAGCAGGTCCTCTGCACAGAGCCATCCAACCCTTCACTTAAAAGCTGCATGTGATGGACGGTGCACTGCCTTCCTTCTTCTGCAGGCGTCTCCCCTACAGCTGCAGTGTACACAGCGTGACACAACTCCACTCACTGAGTCTGTTGGCGCACTGTGTCGACAGTGCCTGCTTGCAGTGTTTACCCAAGGTGCACGTTCTTTCTTCTGGAGCTGCACAAGAACATAAAGCCAGATTCCTCTTTTTTTTTTTTTTTTACCTTGTTTTTATTCATTGGATGCTTTCAGTACCGAACATCGTATGCCAAAAACCATGGTTTGTGATGCACCATACTGGGCTAAAAAAGCATTCAAATGACAAATAATTATTTAAAAATATTCCTTAAGGCAAGAAGGGTGAGGCCAGATGTAATCCCTGCTGCTCCCGGGACCCATTAGTTGAATCCTAGCATAGTGAAGCTTCCTACCTTGTCTGATTTCATCACATCTGAACCTGAATGACCTTATGTTAGGGCAGGGAAAATGTCCCATAATTTGGGACAGGACAGGAATAAATCTGTATTTTTTTTTCTGCTAGTTGGAAATGACAGTGGAGAGTTGGAACACCCAAGGAATAGAGATATTCATAAAATTCAAGGCTATACTTTTAGCAACCGATTTCAAGATTTTTAAAACTGCTTTTTAAATTTCTTTCCCCCTTAACCTTTTGTTTCTGTGGTGTGTGCCTGCCTGTCTTTGCACTACTCAGCACAAGCAATAACCACTAAAGTGGAAATGCTTGGTCACACCCACACAATCCACATTGGCAGCGCTGGCTTGCCAAGGGGGCAGCGTGGTTTGACTAGCCCTGTGCTCTCGAACATGGCACTTTACCTCTTCAGGCTTTTTCTTTGTATCCCGAATGAGGGGACTAGATCACATCAGTGGTTTCCCTCACGGGGTCCCTGGATTATACTGCTTCTGTGAAGGGGTAGCATTGGAGCAGCTTTTAAAACTTCAGACTGGTTAATGGAAATGGCACTGTTACCTGCAACAAGCTGCACCCACTAACCACAAACTAATTTGTGTAGAATTCTATCAGCCAAGCTCATGCTAGTCACATTGGCAGTTACAAATGGAAAGCTATTTAGTAAATTTTTAGTAGGAAAATTTTCAGAGCATCAAATTCATCATGGAAAATTAATGAGTCTTTGGGAACCACTGGATTAAATGATCTCTAAGGTCCCTTGCACGCTGACACGGACTCCCCAGGCCTTTTATTCTTCCTTCTAAGGATGGTGATACAAACTGTCATTGAGTATGGATCCTTCCCCTTTTTAGATACCCTAATAAAAATACTCTGGAACAAATTCGTAAAAGTATAGATTCATTTTGAAAATAAAAGCTAAACACTAGCGTGAATATTTGAGGACCTTTTTATATACTATCGTATGAAAACAGATCAAGTCTGTCATTTTTGTAAGCAAATGATCAAGTAGTCAACCTAACTGGTAATAGGAACATTGCATATGAAAATGAGATATTATTCACACCTATCAGGCAAAAAATTATAAATTCTATCAATACCAAGAATAGGTGAGGATGCATACATTAGAAAAACCACTTCAGAGAACAGTTCGTCAATACCTAGTAGAGTAGAAGGCACACATAACATATGGATCGGCATGCTCCTTCTGGTTATGTACACTAGAAAGATCTTTACACCCACAGAGACCTGTTCAAGAATGCTGACCACAGTACTATTTGTGGATGAAAAATTGGAAGCACCTTGGACAGCCATCATTAGAGGAGTGGAAAAATTAATTTGATAATTTGATACATCTAGTATACGAAGGTTAAGATGAGTCATTTAGTTTATGTGATTACATTTTGAAAAATGGAATAAACACTATAAAATTTTAAAACATACAAAACAATACTGTGTGTTGCTTATCAATACATGTATTTCTTTGCATATGTATATATAAATATGTGTATACGCATTATACATGATAGACATACATTTATATGTATGATACATGTATGTTTTTGGCATGCATATGATACATGTATATATGCCTGTGTGTCTACATTTTCATCTGTAGATCTCTGTATGTATATGTGCACATGTGTTTGTGTTTGTAATGTGCAGGCTCCACTCAGCATCTGGATAGTGCTCACCTGTGTGATGGAGATGGGAGAATAGGATGGAAGGGCTTCAACTGGGTCTTTAATGTTTTACTTCTTTAAACATTCTGAGCCAAAAATAGAAAATGCTAGTGTTAAATCTGGATAGTATATATATAGGCTGATCAATATTCTCTGTATTGTTATGCATATGTGAAACATTTCATATTTGTGAAAAAGCAACCCTGGATTAACAGAGATCAGACGATTAGGGCCTGCAGCACTGCTCTGTGCTGAAGTATGCCTTAAATAGATGCAAGAGTGGGCTACTTATCCCTATTTTGGAATCTTTGGTAACTACTTTTGGGAGCGTTAGTCTGGACAGAGTGCATTTGCTAGCTGACTGATTTCTTTTCCTGAGTTTTTTATGACAGCATTCTTCACTGCTCCTTAGGTCAGCTGCAACTTGGAGCCTCACCTGAGGGGCAACGTGTATGTTCAGTACCAGTCGTAAGTATTCTGAACAGGAACGTCTTCCTGTCTTGTCATAGCATGGTGTTTTGTTTCTGTTGACATCTGGAATTTTTCCACTGGATATACAGCTTTCATATCCATGGTATTTTTAAAAACGTAAATATTAAGAATTGCTGGACCCCCATAATATCCTGAAATCAAAAAAAAAAGTTGATGGGGCAGGGTGGGGCGGGGGGGAAAAGTTGATGCGGAAGTATAGAAGGGATGTGAAAATAGTACATTTGTATTCCATTCTTTTTATACTTACATAGTTTTGAATCTTTTACAGTATGGTTATATCATTACTTATGTAATTTTAATAGTTAAAATACAAACTGAAAAGGGATAACTAGAGTAGAGAATATAGAAGTGTAAATCGAAAGAGCCACAGATTGACGCCCAAAAATCATCCTTTGAGCAGCTAAGAGAGCAGTTACTGAGTCATTTCTGCGTGTTGTACAGTTTGCCTAGACTGCACCGTGGCTAATGGGTTAAGTTAACCATTGTAATAAGAAGAACAGCAATCCTAGCTGGGAAAGAATAGGCTCTAATAATGGAAGACACTTCTGCATTTTTAATGGTCCAATCTTTTAGATTAAGAAAGAAGCTTTGACTCAAGCCAATTTCCATGCATCAAAACCCCTCAAAGATTTAGCAAAAAGGGTTCCTAAATAAATTGTGAGCTTTGGGAGCTGGAATACTCTAATGAGGACTCCCTAGGTAATACAAAAACAATGAACTTGGTGGTCTTACAATAAAGTAATAAAAGGGTTAATTGATAATAAGGTTAATCTACATACTAGGAAGTAACTGGAAAGCATATCCTTTGATTTTTGGTTTACAGGGAAGAAGAATGCCAAGCAGCCCTTTCTCTGTTTAACGGACGTTGGTATGCAGGACGACAGCTTCAGTGCGAATTCTGCCCAGTGACCCGCTGGAAAATGGCAATTTGTGGTAAGACGACGTGATGATTTTTTCCCCCAATTGTTCCACTGTTCATATAAAGGGATATGCTTCAGGAAAAAACAATCTTTTAAAGGGGCGAAGCATAGCCTTTGCCTCACGCAGTAGGTGAGCAGAGATTTTTATATAAAGAACACCGCACTTCAGATCTGTAACCAACTTTGTGGGTCACTTTATGAATGAGGTGACTGAGGTCACAACATATCAGTGACAGAGTTGGGGCTAGAATTCCAGTGTTCTGATCCTCAGTCCTGGGCTCTGTGTCTGACAGTTCAGGAAGCCTGAGAAGTCGTGTCTATAGGAAGCCACATTTTCCTTGTCGCAGTTTTGTGGCGTTTTCTATTCCTTGGCTCTCCTCACTTGAGCTGTATTTGTTTCTGTCTTTTTGCCTTTATTCCTAATGAATTTTCTGTCATCGTTGCCACCTACGTTACTTTACCTATAGCATTTCCCGCCTTACTTGAAATACGTGCTTTTGTGCGTTAGAGGCTGACCGTAGGCATGGGATCAGTTAAGCGTGCGTTCAGTCTGACTGACTCATCGGACGGTGGCAGCCGAATCAGGAAATGATTCAGTCCTGTGCAGAGAGTAGCCAGCAGCTTTGAAGGCTTGGTTATTTTCTGATTTCTGCCGCTGGGCCTAGCTAAACTGTTGTGGAATTTCCCCAGGTGAAGAGACGAACCTCTAAATGCCTCAGTGGAACACTTACCTTAGCCTTCACTTGTGTTTCTTTGCTTTACACTCAACTGCTTAAAACCACTTATTAAAAACCATAATTTATAAAGTCTAAATCTTTGGCAGCCTTGTCTTCGTGAATGTTGACATTTTAAAAGAAGATTTTACGATTGCTGCTTAGAAAAATCAGAAGAACCATTGCACCTTAAGTTTAAAGGCTTGGGGGATGAGAGAGATGGAATTTTTTTTCTCCATAAAAGCAGTTACTTTTGTCAGTTCCTGGCAATTCAGTGTGATTTCAGTGAGGTGCTTCTGAGTATGGCTTTGACTTCCCCAAAGCAGGAGACTATTTCATGTTCTTTAAAAAAATTACAGCTTTGTTAATTTCCTTAGTAACTAATGAGCATCTTTTCATATCCTTTTTATTAGCTATTTGTATATCTTCCTTGGAGAGATGTCTATTCAGATCCTTTGCCCATTTCTTTCTTGTTATTTGTCTTTCTATTGAGTTGTAAGAGTTCTTAATACATGCTGCATGTAAGAACCTGATCACAAATATGTCCTGCAAATATTTTCTCCCGTTTTGTGGGTTGTCTTTTCACTTTGTGTCCTTTGAAGCACAAGTTTTAAATTTTGATAAAGTCCAATTCACCTTTTTTGAGTTTTTTTTGCTTGTGCTTTTGTTATCACATCTAGGACGCCATTGTTTGGCCCAGTGTCATGAAGATTTACTTACATGTTTTCTTCAGAGTTATAGTTTCATCTCGTACATTTAGGTCTCTGATCCAGTTTGAGTTAATTTTTGTATATAGTGTGTGGTATGGAGGTATTTTACTTTTAACTGTTATACTATTTGGGGAATTTATTGCTTTAAACAAAAGTTCGAAAACCCCAAAAAGATCTCAAAGTTGTTGAATGAGATTTCACCTTTGACAAGAATCTTCCATATTAAAAGCACTTGGTAAATTTAAGGCATTAGGCCAATATTTATCATCTTATTCACAAAGTATAAAGAAAATACAGGCTTCTCCAGCTATAATGGGCCTTCTCTTTTTTTTTTTTTTTTTTTGAGACAGAGTCTCACTCTCTTGCCTGGGGCGAGTGCCATGGCGTCATCCTAGCTCACAGCAACCTCAAACTCCCGGGCTCGAGCAATCCTACTGTCTCAGCCTCCCGAGTAGCTGGGACTACAGACATGCGCCACCATGCCCGGCTAATTTTTTCTATATATATTTTTAGCTGTCCAATTAATTTCTTTCTATTTTTGGTAGAGACGGGGTCTCGCTCTTGCTCAGGCTGGTCTCAAACTCCTGAGCTCAGGACGATCCACCCTCCTCGGCCTCCCAGAGTGCTAGGATTACAGGCGTGAGCCACCGCGCCCGGCCTTGGGCCTTCTCTTTTGACCAGTGGTTCTGTCCTGCCACCACCATGCCCTCAAAGCATGTGATCACAGGGACCCCAGAGGCTGGCTCTTTAATGTTAATTAGGGGTCCTAAATTGGCAGTCAGTGGGATGGCAGAACCCTAGGAAAGATAATGTGGTCACCATTTGTTCAGTTTCACTCTGCACCATAATCCAATAGGGGCACGGGATAGTCTGGTTAATTAAAACTTCTGAATTGTTGCCTTTCAGAGTGCCATTTGTTAGAGCATTTTTGAAATTCTGGAAACAAAACTGTAACATCAATTTATAAAAGCCCCTTTTAAATAATACACAGTGGGAAATAGTTCTAACATATCCAAACATCAGAAATGGACCTTCCAGGGCTGGATGCAGTGGCTCATGCCTGTAATCCTAGCACTCTGGGACGCCGAGGCAGGAGGATTGCTTGAGCTCAGGAGTTCAAGATCAGCCTGAGCAAGAGCGAGACCCCATCTCTACCAAAAATAGAAAAAAGTAGCTGGGCATGGTGGCATGCTCCTGTAGTTCCAGCTACTCTGGAGGCTGAGGAAGGAGGATCACCTGAGCCCAGGAGTTTGAGGTTGCTGTCAGCTAGGCTGATGCCACTGAACTCTACCCAGGGTGACAGAGCAACTGTCTCCAAAAAAACAAAAAAGAAATGTACTTTCCGAAAAGGATAAAGGACCATCTTCAGAGTACACAGTAATAAGTGCTGTTTCATCACTGTGCCATTGCAGGTTTATTTGAGATACAACAGTGTCCAAGAGGAAAACACTGCAACTTTCTTCATGTGTTCAGAAATCCCAATAATGAATTTTGGGAAGCTAATAGAGACATGTACCTGTCTCCAGATCGGACTGGCTCCTCGTTTGGTAAGAACTTGGAGAGGAGAGAGAGGATGGGCCACCATGACGAATACTATGGCAAGCTGAGGAGGAGGAGAAGCCCCAGTCCAGACCACTCCTACAAAAGAAATGGGGAATCTGAGAGGAAAAGGAGAAGTAGTCACAGGGGGAAGAAATCTCACAAACACATGTCAAAGAGTCATGAGAGGCGCCGTTCACGAAGTAGGGGAAGAAAAAGGGACCGTAGCCGGGGCTGGGGCAGCCGGAGCCAGAGCCGCAGGATCCGCCGGAGCCGGAGCCGGAGCCAGAGCTCATCTAGGTCCAGGAGTCGTGGTAGGAGGAGGTCAGACAGTAGAGACAGAACTACTCAGAGTCCCAAATCCAAATAAACCTGTTTTGTTCTTAAATGATTGTGTATCTTATTTATTATGGCTGCTACACACTCCGATAGAGGGCTGTGAGTTCAAATGGGTTTTCAAGTCTGGCTGAATCCTATATAGCCTTGAAATCTGTTCAAAAATATTTCTAGTCTCTGATAATCACAAAGTATGGTTAGAATAGAAAACCTAGAAAACATAAAATGTATAAATAACAACCTTAAAATTACTCGTAATTGTAGCCCTGAGAGAGAACCACTTAACAATGGAGCATTCCTTTAATCTTTTCTTTTTTTCTTGTGGCCGTATATACATTTTTAACACAAAGATCATATGACTGCAGTTGAATATGCTTTTTTCCACAAGAAACATTATCACATTTCATCAAGCTCTATTCTTATTTTTACTGCATAGTGTGGATCTACCAATTTATTCAACCATATCCTTATTGGTGAATTTTAAATTTTGCACTATTAAAGAATCCTGTACTGAAAACAATGCTTTGATGGATTTCCTTAAGTATTTCCACATATTTCCGATCATTTCCTTAGGATAAATTACATCATGGTAGATGAATACTATTTGCAAATTGCCTCTGGAAGACTATAGAAAATTTACTGTATCAATAATAAACTTTGCTGCTCCCATGATACCAAGTTATTTTAATCTTTGCCAATTTGGTAAATTTTATGTGTTTGTATATTTAATGGCCATGGATTCTTGTTTGCCCTATTTTTTTTTTCATTTAATTGACAGGGTCTCACAATGCTGCACAGGCTACAGCACAGGTGCAGTCATAGCACACTATAGCCTTGAACCCCTGGGCTCAAGCAATCCTCCTGGCTCAGCCTCCCAAGTAGCTGTGGGACTACAGGTGTGCACCACTGCACCCAGCTTGTATGTACTTACTAATATATTGGATTTTTCTACATGCAATAGCTGAACAGTTTTCACTTTAAAATTCATTTTCTGTTTTAAAATACTAAAGGATAGAGTCAATTTTTTTTCCACTTACCCTCTATCTGCAGAACCCCTTCAGCTGAGAGCTGTCATGGTATACCTTTTTTAGTTTGGTAGAAAGTTTTTTATATGGGGTAAAGATAACTTTTGTCATTTCCAGGAAGATTAGGGTCATTGCCACTGAATATGCCTAGTGTTAAAGCAATTCTGGTATAAAAATCATGGAGGAGTGGTTAGAAAATAAAATGTAGGAGAAGTTTCAGGCAAAATATCATCCCCAGATTTCAGATCATAAATAAGATGCTCCCCAGCTTTCTTATACATTTTTTGTAATTTTCTTTCCTTTGACATACTTGGGATCTCGAATTTCAGAGTATGTGACATTTGTCAATTAAGACTTGGGAACATAAGGACTTAAAGATGCACAAAATACTGAAAAGTCAACAAAGATGAAATAGGAAAAAAATCTCTTAAAGATTGGGATTTCTGTGTGATACCAGTTAAAGAGTTCTTTAATCTGTAGTCAATAAAAGAAACGAAGTATGTGATTCAGAATAATTTTACTTTAAAAATTCTCATTTGTTTCCAGACTCTAAATGCCTGCTTCACCCTAAAAATGATTAAAAATTTCTGGAACGATCTGGGTTCACTAATGCTGAATTATTATCACTAAATTATTTTCCAATACTTTTCTAAATATGGTCAAACATGCAATTAAATGTGGTATGCAAAGCCAAATAATCTTAATGGATCAGGGATAACAAAACCACCATCTTGAGCTCAGGACAATTGAGATATTGATGACTTTTCCCTCAAACGTTAATAGGCAGTGGTTAGGAGGGAGGGCAGGAAGTTTTTGAACCATTGACTGGTTCATTATCATGATAAATATCCATTTTGAACTTAAATTTATTAATGTGTTTTTATACATATTGCCTGATTACTATTTAGGATTCAAAAATTCCAACTCTACATTGCTATTAGAAACCCACAGGCCCACAGCCCAGAGGCTGTTTTCAGTTTATAGCTGCATGTCCAAGGCTCTTTAAAACTATAAATTACCTTTTATTCTTTTCGTAGGTTAGCAACTTGATGGTAGTCCTTTCCTCGTTGTTAAATATCCCAGTTATAGAATGTGACCTTTCCTATCTGTAGTAATAGGAGGTCCCTTAACATGATAACCAAAGTGTTGATTTGTTGTACATTGGGCAGTACAGTCTGCAAATATTAGTCCATTTCTGTTGCGTGTGCTAGCACCTCTAGTTCGTGGCGGGTGGGGCGGGGAGAGGAATCCAGTTGATTTGGAATACCTTTTGGTTACCTAGGATAATCTGAGTTGTTCATTCAGAAAGAGTAGAAAAGTCAACTGCATCCAGGTTTTAAAAGCGGCATTTATTGAGTGAAAATAAATGTGTAGATAAGCTCTCAGCATGGAATCCACGTTTTTAATGAACCTGAAGTACATGAAGACTCCTTAGATTCTACCACCATTTATCTTGTGTGTGCTTATAACCACCACCATATTCAAATGGAGGGGAATTTTCAACATTTCACTGAAAAACATTAAAAATTCTTCCTTCAGCAGCTCTCCATAGTTTGACAAACTTTTGGAAAGAGAGAGAAAAACGCACTCCAGTGTTTGTACTTTGAACGTTTATTACAACTAATTGGCGATGTGGTAAGACAGTGCTCATGTGGCCTGAATATTGGTCACAATCACAACAAAGCTTAATCCAGCCCAACATGTACAAGTGAAAGTATAAACTATGAAGACATGTTTAGATATGTATAAGGACTTAGAAAAGGTGACGCTGAACAATTGTGTAGCTTTAAAAAATATAGGGCCAACTAATGCCATTTTACCTCATTCAACTCTCTTTTTTATATGAAAGGTGTCTTTTTATATTTTTATAAGACTTCTGTTAACTAGGCAGTGCCATGGAAAGAAAGGAAGCTGCTGTAGAGTTTGCAGCACTTTTAAGTGGAGGGAAGCAAAATAAATTTGGTGTTAACAAGCATCCCAGAAGGAACATTCGTGCTTTAAACCAATGACTTTACACACAATACTGTGACGAGAACATGTTTTCTGTAAGATACTGTTATGAAGAATTCCTGGTAAATTAATATTCCCACAATCCAACTCAGTAAATGATTATGACCACAAAGAATTCATCTCAGGAGTTAAATGTGCCTTGGCCTTAAAAATTATGTGCTCACTATTATGAAACAATCTCTGTTTCTCATCCCAGGTTCAGAATGCCTAAGAAATAATTTTTAGTGTAAAACAGCATCATTCCAATTTAGTCATTTAAAATCCCTTTGTTTTAAGCTATGTAGTTTCCAATAGGAATCTTTGGTATAAATTTGGTTTTTTGTTTTTTTTTAAGTTTCAACAGAGTTAAATTTCCATTCATTTGCTATGTGACATGTCAATTCCCTTTATTCTTATATATACTGAAATGCTGCACTAGTCTTTGGTTTCATAAAACCAGGTTTCACCTTACAATTAAGTTTCCTTTGTCAAATACAGTAATTAATAAATGTATATTGCCTGATTATTTGATTTTACATGTACACAGATGTGTTATTTTCATATATGCACATAATCAGATTAAGAGAAGCTGACCTATAAACTTTAGAATATCCAGAAAAGTTATCTTTCTGCATCATTCTATTACTAATTCATATTTAAGTCCCTTAATTTATCACTTGATTAATCAAAGTTCCCTTTAAAAAAAATTGTGTAGGCTTGAATGAAGCGGCTTAGCAAAACAGTAATACTGACAAGACATCATCTTATACCATTAGCTAACATGGACATGAAGGCAGTGACCATCTACAGTGTGTGAAATGCCACAAGAAGTCATCAATAAGGGAGGAGAGTTATGTCAGTCCAATTTCTTCAAGAACACTACGTGGGGTTTCAGCTTCCTGTGGAGGGAAAATGTGAGACTCTGGTAAGCAGATCCAGGGAGTCTTGAGAATGTGAAAAATTGACATGGAAGGATGACATGCTCGTTTTAGAGAATAAAGAAAGCAATTTAGTGTTATAGGTACATTCTACTAGTGACAGCCAGTGGATATTTAGGGTTTTGTCCCCAAAACATTGGAGACCACAGAAGGACATTTTCAGCATTCATTAAACACATACTGATTACCTACCAATGTGCTGGATACCTTTGCTGTAACACAAAAAGCAGTCAGGCCCAATGCAATTTCACTGGCAGTTTACGAACTCACTGCTACTCAATCATATACAGGAAAGATAAGTTATCTTCGTGGTTAAATTCAAAACCTCTTCCAGATAAAAAGCAGGAAGCCGCCACCACCACCCACCAAGTTCCCACAATTCTTCACCTAATGTTTTCCATGCTCTTTTTTGTCACATGCATTTATTTAAATGTCTTCCCTCTTGAACTTTCTACTTGACTGTCCACAGTGACAAGGCTTCAGAAACAGCCAGCCACCTTCCCAGACCTCCCCAGGGCAACCAGTGGCGCCAGTGGAGGCCACATGTAGAAAGAATGCTCTGAAACAACAGGCATTTTTGTCCTGTCTAGCAACCAATACTTGTTTTTAAGTGTCAAAGGAAGACAAAACAAAGCAGGCATATCCAGAAAAAAATTGTTTGAAAATTTTCCAAAGTGGCTGATATTGTACATCACAAAATAAAAAAGGTCAACTTCCAGGTATTACTAGCAACAATTTTGTAATTAAATGGCAACACTATATTTTAATGGGGGAAACAATGTAAATTTTTGGTATCCAATAATAAACTTACTTTTGCATCCTAATTGTGGTACAGCACAAAACAAGGAGAAGAAAAATCACATTAAACCATAAATCCTTAGAACATTAGATTTAATTGTATGTAAAGCACTTCATGGTATAATCTTAAATAAATTGCTGAAACTCTATGGTCTGTTTCCTTATTTGGAAAACAAGGATAAAAGTACTTACCTTCATAGGTTCAGATTAAGTGAGTTAAGATTCAATGCCTGATTTATAGAAAGTGCTCAAAAAATGTCAACTGATATATAATCGTTACACAAATGAAATCTAAATGAAGGTATTTAGCATTTAGTACTAAATTGAAGTACTACTAACCAACTCTTCAGCTCATGATGACCTTTTAGTATGTTTGTGTAGTAGCGAAAATAGGTAAAGATAAGCTTCAATGAAAAAAGGTTTTTAAAAGACGGTCTAATCTATGAATTTTTTCCCCTCAAATTGGACATCAGTCTAATTAGGTTACAGATCTAAATACAGATGGAGGATAAAAGAACAAGATAAACACTGCCACAAGAATACAGTCAGCCAAATACATAATGTAGGATATTCTATAACATAAAACCTGGTTTAAAAAAAATGGCAAGGGGGAAAAAAAAGCAGACAACTTGTTAAAGGTTAAGAGAGACTTAAGAGACACATCAACCAGATACAATGTGGGGTCTTGTTTGGAAACCGATTCTAACAAACCAAATAGAAAAGGGCATTTTTCAAATAATTAGGGAAAACTGAGCAAGGTACAAGATATTAATAAGGAATTAATTAGTGTTAATTTTGTTGGGCATAGTTTATCTATTAGAGATACATGCTTAAGTATTAAAGATAAAATGACAAGATGTATAGGGCTTGCTCTAAAATAATGAGGCAAAAATGGGGGTGGGGTGGTTGGGGAAACAAGTAGATAAGTTGATGGTTGTTGAAGCTGAGTGATGTGTACATGAGGGTTTTTTATACTATTCTCTATATTTGTGTCTTGAAGTTTTTATATTAAATTTTAAATTTTTTATTTTTAAAAATTGAGATGGGGCCTCACTATGCTGCCTAGGCTGGACATGAACTCCTAGGCTCAAGCGAGCCTCCCAAGTAGTTAGGACTACAGGCGCATGCCACCATGCCCAGCTTCATGATAAAATTTTTTAAGAAAGTCTAATGGAAATGATGCAACACTCCCAAGAGTGATGTAAACCAATCTCTTTCATTTATAATGTTTAGCCTTAAACATTAAATACATTGAGAGGATGACATCTGAATCACATAAATATTAAATAAAACAATTTTAAAATAACTATTTCCATTTAATGTTAATTTTTTAAAACTTCATGCAACCTTTAATGTATTAAAGGATGCCTACATCTTTACAGTTTACACTCTCACCTTATCCATGTAAAAATGTCCTACAACTACTCCCTGGAGCTTGTCAGATGTCCCCTGTGTGCTCACTGCCTGCAATCTTATATATCATTTCCTGAAAAGAATCATGTTGCTTATCAAACAGGCGTTATTTATATTTCCCCTTTCTAAAAGGCCTAGTTTCAAAGACTCATTCACATGTTTTATTCCTTGAGACTTGTACGAATAGAGTTTTTTACAGATTGTATTGATAAAATAAAATGTACCTTTCACATTTGTATTAAAAGCATAGCTCAAAATTACCCAGAAAAACCATTATCTAAAGTAGTCAATTCATAGAAACAGAAAATAGAATGGTGGCTATCAGTGGCTGAGGGAGAGGAGGAAATGGGAATTGTTGATTA
The DNA here is from genome assembly GCA_004363605.1 of Indri indri. Lineage (NCBI taxonomy): Eukaryota > Metazoa > Chordata > Mammalia > Primates > Indriidae > Indri > Indri indri. Next base: position 19,556 of record RJWJ010029250.1, read on the forward strand.
ATGAGTACAGAGTTTCAGTTTTACAAGATGAAAAACTTCTGGGGATCTGTTACAACATTGTGAATATACTTGGCACTACTGAACTGTCCACTTAAAACTGGTTAAGATGTTGAATTCTGTGTCATGTGTTTTTTACCACAATTAAAACAAATTTACCTGGAAAAATGAAAATATAAAACGTTATTTTATGAGGGATGGAGAAGAAAAAAGTCATTCACGTGAGACGAAGGAAGTACATGCAATACTTTTATTTTAGACATGCAAGGAAAGCGATTTCAGAATCTACTAATTTAAAGCAAGCAGCTGTATACAGATAACAAAAGAAGCAACATTTGGTTACAGCTCAGCACACAGCATCCAAAGCAAACAGGCATGAGACAATGCATATTTATGCAGCATTAAAACCAGATGGATAACATATTGTGGGGCAGAGGAAGGGATGGAGAAAACAAATGGAAATGAAAGACCAATGTTTCTCAATGCTTCAAATGTATAATGCTAAATTTCTCATTTGATAGCACATCCAGGTGCTTCAAATGTAGTACATTACAGCAAGAATGGTTAGAATGGAAATAACTCATCTGTACACCTGCCCAATACTAAGTTTGGTCAAAACACATTTTCATAGGTCTTCTTTCAGTGGTACACCCATCTGATCATGTTCTGAAGTTATTGTTTAATAACTTACTAAACTCAGGCTTTAAGCTTCTAGATATAAACAATGAATTATTTGGTACTTTTCCTTTTATAATAAAACATTCTATATGTTTTATTAAAATATACAATAGTGATCAATATTAAAAGTTTTAATATTCAGAAATATAAAGCCACAGTTAATAAAGCATTAAGTATTTAAATGCAGACTTAATATATAAGAAAGCCATAACTAGTAAAATATAAGTCTTTAGGTATTAAAATTCAACATTAGGATTTTTTCTTTTTCTTTTCTTTTAGAATAGATTCCTTTCAAAATAGGATTTTTTAACTATAAAATAAACTCAGGCCGGGCGCGGTGGCTCATGCCTGTAATCCTAGCACTCTGGGAGGCCGAGGTGGGCGGATCGTTCTGAGCTCAGGAGTTCGAGACCAGCCTGAGCAAGAGCGAGACCCCATCTCTACCAAAAATAGAAAGAAAATTAATTGGACAGCTAAAAATATATATATAGAAAAAAATCAGCCGGGCATGGTGGCGCATGCCTGTAGTCCCAGCTACTCGGGAG
>RJWJ010029251.1:0-20775 GCA_004363605.1 Indri indri
AAAAAAAAAAATCTTTAAATGATCTGAATTCTTGCAGTGTTGGGAAAGGTTCAATGTGCTTAATTTAAGATAAATCATATTTACACATCTTTTTTTTGCAAGACCCTTCCTATGTGTTAAGAGATGGAGAAATACATTATATCAAGTTTATTTGACAGACCCTTTTCTTTAACCCCTGGAGATGAGTGTTTCATATTTCTTCTGAAATACTTTGCTGGCTATGATTTCAGATAGAGCTGCTTTTAAAAGAGTGTCCTCTGATTATGAAAAGCTGGGTTTTGAGAATAAGTACTACAATGGACTATTTTGAATCCAGATGTTTTGTTTTACTATTTTACATCTGCATTGCATCAGACACTGCAGAGGTTAGCATTCCATTTTCCATGCTTTCATAGCTCTATTTCAGGTCTGTCTGTGCTTAAAAGTGGTTTATATTTTCACCATAAAAAGTCTTTATTCATTTGCCTGCACAGTATACATTTTATAGATTATATGCAATGAATTTTAAACTCTAGTCATGTTTCTTGCACTATAGCCTTCTCTCTTCATTTGCCAGCCCACATGTAGGAGTATAGAGCAATTTTAAAATTAGCCAAAGAAAAATTTTATTCAGAAGACATAACTGCCAAAAGCATCATGTGCAGTACCTTACAATGCCGAATATAACATACATGTATACATGGTGTTTTCAAGTCCTTGCTGCTTTTGAATAGTGTCAGTATTCCCCTCCACTGGCATGAATAATTTAGAGTTCATGTTTTTGCACTTATTTTTATTTTGTTAGAAACAGGGTCTTTCTCTGTCACCCAGGTTAGAGTGCAGTGGATCATAGCTCACCATAACCTCAAACGCCTGGGCTCAAACGATTCTCCTGCCTCAGCCTCCCAAGTAGCTGGGATTATAGGTGCATGCCACCACACCTGACTAATTTTTAAAATTTTTTTTAGAGAATAAACATTTTATAAAAATGAAATATTGTACAGGCTGGTCTGGAACTCGTGGCCTCAAGCAATCCTTCCCCCTAGTTCTCCCAAAGTGTTGGGATTAGAGGCGTGAGCTACCACACCCAGCCTGTTTTTATATTTTTGAAAATTAAAAAATTTCTTCCTTGAGGAAAGAAAGTTAGACTACATTCAAAACACACTAGAAGGTTACTGCAAAAGCAGTTTACATTAATCTTATTCTGAATCAGAAAGCTCATGGAGAATCAGAAAGCTGAAAAAGATGGCCTATGATAAGTTGGTCTATTGGACTTTTTTATTTTTCCTTCCAGAAGCAGTGCGTGCTCATTGTAGAAAATTAGACAGCACCAAAAGGCAAAAAGAAGAGAATAGAGAGAATTTTAATTCATCACCCAGAGATAACCACTGTGAATGTGTCGATGGGTGTCCTCTCAGAGAGTCTTCCATGTAACAGAATATATCTATGTATCTTTTTTAAAAATGAGACCGATTCTGTGTTCTAAGTGAGCTGGGAAGTCTTCTCTTGGCTTTTTTTTTTTAAATTACCATGTTATTATTTAGTAAAATATGTCACTCTGGAGCCTTAAAAAAAATCCTTCCTTTACTTCTTCAGGAGTGGGGAATTACACGTAGGCATTTACTCAACATTTTTCATTCTGTCAGCATAATTGGATGCCAAATGGCTGTTCTGAATAATTTTTGAAGGTATTTTTTTTGATACTTTGCCAGGGAAATCATAACTCTTAAAATTCTCCATAACCCTAACCGTACAGTTGGATTTGCGGATAGATATTATGTTCCATGTTGTGTTGTTTTCTCATTGTTTCAGTACCTGGGATGGAAGCCAAGGGCTATTCAGCCTCACTCCATTTATTAAATTAGAGTGTACGACTAAGTTTACACAATAGAGTTTAGGGAGGAAAAAGACCTTGTTTGTTTATCATTCTAGTTAGGTATCTTTACATCAGTGAGAACGAAAGGTATTATTAATATTTCTAAAATGCTTCAGTGAACTCGCCTGATTGAGAAAGAGGATATTGTAGCTAACAGAATAAATTACCTGGCACCTGAGCCACAAACAGAGCTCCGCGCCTACGCCAAGGCATCCTCTGCACTACTGCCAAAGATGTTTTGCCTTCTGAAATTCAAATCTATTACTTTTCTCCTTAAAGACCCTCAAAAGCTCCCCGTTGCCTGCCCTGCAGGATTAATTTCTGACTCTTTAGGATGGGAAACAGGCTTTCTGTGATCTGCCAACCTCACTCTTAAACCCTTTACTGCAGTCACATTAAAATACTTGGAATTCTCTGAGAATGTCATTGATTTTATGCCCCTGTACTTTTATTCCTGCTCCCCCCGCATTCTGGAATGCTCTATCACACCAACTCAGGTCAAGCATCGCTTCTGCTAGGAAACCTTTCCTGCCTACCCCACTTCTAGGGAGAGCAGACCCTTTGTGCTCCATCGCGTATGCATACGTACCAGTAGTTGTGTCCCAGCAGCTGTAACACACTGCTGTACTTCTTGTTTTTATACGTGCCACTCCTTGTTAGGCTATAAACTCCATTCGCCATCTTTTTGGAGCTGATTGTATCCTTCTGTGGTTCTCATCTTTCGTTAGGAACACGGTAACAGCCTTTCAGCTAGCCTGCCCACCTCCACTCTTCCTCACCTGCTCCCGAGTTTATTCTCCGCAGCATCCCCAGAGTAAGCAGGCTCAGCCTGTCTGTTTCAAAGGTCTGGTGGTAGGGGCCCAGGGAAGTTAGCTCCAGGGCACGACTGGCACTGGGTCTGATTTATTTACTACAGTGGCTATCATGTGACCCCACTCAACCCCAGCCAGCCTGGACCAAACCTAGCCAGTGCTCAGACTCCGAAGAAAGATGGGGCGTGGGGAAGGAGCAGGAGTCAGTGGAGAAGGTAGGGGCTTGTGAGAAGTCAGGTGAAGGATCAGATGTGGGCAGCCATACAGGGCACAGATCCAAAAAGGTCTGGCTAGCCAGAGTTCAACCAGGGCTGCCAAACTTGCACGGGCAGAGTGCTCAGGCGGTGCTATTGGGAGCTTCCATGTGGTAAAGGGTTGGAGTGGTAACGCAGAAAAAATGTCCGGGACCAAAAGTAGCTGCAAAATTCTGTGTTTGGAGCTGAGAGGATTATACTTTGTGATACAGATAGCAGCGTAAGTCAGAGGCTTGTCAGGCTACATTCCGTGAAAATCCGAACTTTCAGAATGGTGTAGTTTGTGTTTGATTAATTGCAATACCGAGTAATCTCTGTGACCACTATATTTATTAAAGGATTGCTTTGAAACCCCTTTTCCTCAAAAGGTAAAAATGATCCCAAATGTTTAAATTCACATTTCTGTCAACAAAAATTTCACTATTGTCGATCTGATGGGTGAGAAGTAATAACTCATGGTTACTTTAGTTTGCATCTTTCTGATTGCTATTAAGATTAAGCATTGTTTTCATATTTCTTCACTGTTTAGATTTGCTTTTCTGGAAATGCCTATTCACACATCCTTTGCTCACTTTTCTGTGGTACTTTTCTTCTTTTTCCTATAAATGCGTGGGCACTTATTATGCGCTATAGATGTCAACCTTTGTCTTATAAATTGCAGATATTTCTTGCAGTCTGTTATATTTTTCTTTTCTTTATGGTATCTTTGACATGCACATTTTAAAAAATTATCTTTTCCTTTGCAAAGGAAATTTTAAAATTTATTAAAAGTTATTACATTTCTTAAATTTTATTCTAAAATATCATTTTTTAAGTCCATATAGCATTTATTTTTGAATATGGATTAAATAGGGGTCTAATTTTATTTTCCTCTAGATGGCTATATTAAAATCCCATGTGTACTCATATATGTTTTGGTACTCTTCTATTCTAAAAATGATCTAATTATTTTTCCAAGTAACAAAACTGGTTAACATGTATTGAGTGCATGTATTGTATGTGCCAAATGCTGTCCTAAGTGCTTTACATATTTTAGTTCATGTAATCCTGGTAGCAACATTGTGGGTAAATTCTGTTATTACACATGAACTTTAAAATGCCTTTATCAAATTAAAAAGAAATCACTGGAATTATGATTGGAATTGTATGAAATTTATACATTGAGTTTAGGAGAATTGACATGTTTTATATCTTTCAATAATATTTTATAATTTTCTTCATATGTCTTAAACTTCTCTTGTCAAATTTAGCCTTAAGTATTCAGTAGTTTTATCACTATTACAAGCAGAATACAGTCATGATTCACTTAACTGCAGGGATACATTCTGAAAAATGCATTATTAGGTGATTTCGTCATTGCGTGAACATCAATAGAGTATACTTACACAAACCTAGACATATAGCTGCCTACACACCTAGGCCGTATGGCATGGAGTATTGCTCCTAGGCTACAAATCTGTACATGTTACTGTACTTAATATGTAGGCAATTGTAACACAATGGTAAGCATTTGTGTATCTAAGCAGATCTAAACATACACAAGGTACAGTAAAAATGAGGTGTTATAATCTTATGCGACCACCATTGGGCATGCAGTCCATCGTTTACCACGATCATTATGTGGCATGTGACTATGTATGTTTTTCCATTCTCACTTCTGTTTGATTATAGCCATAAACATTCTGACTGATGCAGTAAGGACGGTGTATATATTATTCAGCTTTGGCCATGTTATGCTGCAATGACAAGCAACCTGAAAATCTCAGTGGCTCACAACGGCAAATAATTTCCTGCTGATACTGCATACCCATCCCAAGCTGGCTGCGGCCCTGCTCCACATCTTCCTCACGCTGGGGCCCAGGCTGATGGAGCCATTGCTGTCAGGCACATTGCAGTCTTGTAGTAGAGAGAAAAGGAATCAAGGTGCAACATCTGCTGGTTCCTAAAGCTTCTACCAAGAAGTGTCACACATCAGTTCCCCACACACTTTATCAGCCAAAGCAAGACAAATGCCGTTATCTGATATTGAAGCATCAGGGATGCATAATTCCCCCACAGTGAAGGGCCCTTCAAGTCATAATGCCAAACCTGGCATCCAATAAATACCAATGGGATGGGAATGAATAAACTTCCAACTTGAAGGGCATCAAATACTTTTATCATTAATACAGTCTATCACAGTGCTTTGTTTTTAAGTTGGCAAGATGGAGAAATCCTAGAAAATGATACCTGTGTGATAGATATTTACCACTGTTCAACAATATTTGGTTCCTCTCTACTTCCACGTATGCAAGACAACACTTTCTTGTCCCTTAAAATTAGACATAGCCATGTGACTAATCCTGGTCAATGAAAATGTGAGCGGAAGTGAGGTGTTCATTCCTGCATAGCAGCACTGAGGAGTTGGAACATGATTCTCCAGGACACTGTCCCTGCCATAGTGATTATAGAAGTATGTGTTGATGTGGAAGTACCAAAAGTTCAAAGTAGCTAGAATGGCATCATGCCAAAGATTGGATGTCACCCAGACAAAGAGTCTTTGTGGTTAGGATAGGGTAAGTTATGCTGTCGTAATAATACATATTTTAAATCTTTTAACATAAAACATATATGTGTATACATTTTCATTTACCCATAATTTTATGTAGGACAAGGTACTTTAAGTATTAGTCTACTGATTTGAAGTACCAAATATGAAGTACCATAATATGTTTCTTACATAAACCACATCCATAATTCATCATACACAGTTTCTACTTTGGATTTCTCTAACAAGGATCAACAACTTAAAAACACTTGTAGAAAAATATAAATACAATGTCTTATAAATTCTCCCATATCCTTTAAAATTGTTATGCCCAAACCAATGGTATTTTTTTGGTAACCTGCCTTTATTAAATTTTTCTAAAACAGACAACTTAGTTTTTATAAAAACAAAAATTCATTCTTTTCACTTTACTATTTATTGGATTCACTAATATTTACTTAAATTACTTGGTTATAATAACAGTACAATTATCATAAAAATATTTGGGAGCCAGCAGAATTGGAAATTGGTAGGCAGACAACTCACCTATTAAAAGTGGAATACATGGTTGTGCAAGAGAGCAGCTCACATGGTGAGCGCATTTTTTCTACCATAGGCAATAGTCTGCAGGTTTCATAGAGAAAATTAGCAGCTTGTGTAAATCCCAAGAGTCATTTAGACAGAAGTAAATTAAGAGAGCTTCTATATAGGGAACAATGTATACATACTCACATATATATATTTTTATATGTATGTGTTTCTGTGTGTTATATTTATCTTGTTTCCAGCCATGTTACTCAATTATTTAAAATGATATGCTCTTTTCTAACATATATCTTGGAGTTACTAAACATATAGTCATATTATCAGCAAAAAGATAACTTAATCTCTTTTTTCCCAAATTTATATTAATTATTTTATTTCCTTATTTTGCTGTACTTGCTACAACCTCTAAAATAATGTTGAATAAATAATGCTGATAGGGACATACCTGTCTTTTTTGTCATTTTGCTGGAAGTATATTTAGTGTTTCACTCTTCAGGATAATGTTTGTTATTAGTTTTTTTGATAAGGTCTTTAATATTTTAGGTAGTTTCTTTCCGTGGCAGAGACTGGCTAGATGTTCATGGAATCCTTTTTCTTTTCTCTTGGGAATGCAGCTAAACTACATTTTCCAGTCCTATTCGTGATTTCGTAGACCCAACGTAACTGAATTTTGGTCAGAAGTATGTGGATGGAAAAGATGGATCACACTTCCAGTACTATCCTTGAGTCTCTCACATGATTCTCCATACATGCAGAGGACTTGGTGGGGAATTGTGAGGTCCTAGAAAATGGAAGAGCTACTAATGGAAAGAACCTGGGTCTTCAAATGAATGACCGTGTGTTGGAGAGCTCCACTGCTGGCCCACACTGGATTGTGACATGAGGAGAAATAATTTATTGTGTGAAGCCTCTGAGGTTTGGGGTTATTTGTAAGATGATTCAGCCTGTGCTAACTAATACATCTTCTAGTCAGATTTTATGGAGAGTTTTTATTTGAAATCACTGCTCAACTTTTTCAAATGTTTTTTCATCATCTGCCTGTATAATCATTATTTTTCTCCACTAATTTTCTGGTGTAATGAATTACATTGATAGGTTTCTTAATATTGAACCAGCCCTCTATTGCTGGAATAACCCTACTCAGTTATAACAATTTTTTTGTTACTTTGAAATATTCTATTTCTTAAAATTGTATCTAGAATTTTTGTACTTAAAGTCTTAAGTGAGGTCATTCTATATTTTCCTTCATGTACTGTTTTCCTAAAATCAGATATTCAGATTAAGATTACGTTGGTTGTATACAATTAAATGTGGAGCTTTCTGTCTTTTTCTATGGTCTGGAATGATTTAAAAAACATTGAAACATTTGGCTCTGATACGTGGAAAGGTATATTTATTTATTTATTATTTAAAGTTCTCAATTTCTTTGTAACTTAAACATACCTTATTTAGTTTTACCTGTTTTTAACCTTTATAAAAACAAAATCATAAAGTGTATTCATCCACGACTTACTATTTTAACTCAACGATGTTTTTGCAATACATCCATACTAATATTCGGTTGATTCATTTTTACTGCTGTGCAATATTCTATTGTATAAACATACCATCTTTTTTTAAAAAGTCCATTCTACTTGGTTCTTTGGATTGTTTCCAGTTTTTGCTAACATAGGTAGTAGGCATACAAATATTTTTGTACATATCTCTTCGTGTAAGAGTTTCTCTGCCAGAAGTGGAGTGTTGCGTTGTAGAATATGCACATGGCCCTAGACAATACCAAAATGTTAACCAAACAGGCTGAAGCAATCTGTGCTTCAACTAACACTTTCCATTTCTGTACATTCTTGTCAATACTTCATCTTATTCAACTTTTACATTTTTGTCAGTCTTCCAAGTATAAAATTGTATCTCACTGTGTTTTTTTTATGATTACTATTGAAATTTCATATATTGTTATATTATTGGCCAATATATGTTTTCTGTCCTGTGAGATAAATGTAGGTCAGTGGTAGGTTTTTTGATAAATGTTTTAAAATTAAATATAATTAAAGTCATCAATATTTTTCTTGAGAAACAAAGTTTACCTTTCATAGTTATGTTCCTAATGTAACTGTAACTGTATGCACACACGTGCGTAAATACACATACATATTGGGTGAGGTAGGAATTCAGTTATTTTTATTTTTCCCCATATGAATTATTCCAGCTCTGTCTATATTCAGAAATCCATCATTATGGCCACTCATCTGCAATGTCAGCTTTGTCAAATACCTGTCTCGGGGCTCTCTTTTCTGTTCCATTGGTTAATTTGTCTATCTCTGTGCAAATTTTGTACTGTCTTAATTATTATATAGCTTTATAATATCTCCTGATATCTGAGATAAGACAGATTTTATCTAGGACAATATTATACTGTCTTCTTTAGAAGTATCTTGACTATCTCTGGCACTTTACTATTTCATATAAATTTAAGAATCACTTAAAAAGATTATTTGGATTTTTATTGAATTTATAATATTTGGGGAAAATTGACATCTTTAAGATGGAACTTTTTTGCTCATATGGCATGTTCCTCCATTTACTTAGGTGTTTTTTACATGTATTTCAGTAAATTTTTATACTACTCTACATGATGTTTTAAAAATACTTTTGTTAGATTTATTCCTAATAACTTATATTTTGTGTTACTGTAAATGAAATTTTTTTAAAATTAAATTTGCATCTATTTTTTGCTGATATGGAAATGCAGTTGGCTTTTGCCTGTTGATTTTATATGTAGCAATCTTGCTAAATTTTCTCATTTCTTATAATTTGTGGTAGACTCTGAGTTTTCCAGGCAGACAATTATTTAATTTGTAAATAATGACAACTTTGTTTTTTCCTTTCTAATTCTTACACTTCCTTCTTCGTGTTTTGCTGTTGTTGATACTCTGCAATGGCTAGAACTCCAGCACAAAGTTATCAGGAATGGGGCTAGTTTATCTCCTTGTCTTATTCCTTGTTTTTAAAGGGAATGCTTTTAACTTTTTTATTATGGAGCATTATGTTTGCTGGAGATTTTTTTGCAGATACACTTTATTAGGTAGGCTTAGGATGTTCTTTTGTATTCCTTTTTGGCTAAGAGATTTTTTTTGTTTGTTTTTATTATAAATGGCTTGTGAAAATTTGTTGAATGCTTTTTCTAACCTCTCTTGAAATGACCACAGTGTTTTTCTCTTTTAGTCTGTTAACGTGGTGAGTTACATTAATAAATTCTCGAATGGTACAATAACCTTCCATTCCTGGAATAAATACAATTGATCATTATCTGGATACAGTTGCTAATATTTTGTTCAGGATTTTTCCATCCATAAGCTAGAGTGAAATTAGACTGCAATTTTTCTCTTATCTGTTTTCATATGAAGTTATACTAGCCTCATAAAAATGAGTCAGGAGATGTTTCTCCTTTTGTGCTCTCTGAAAGAGTTTAAAATTGGAATTATCTGCTCCTTGAATCTTGCTTAACTTACTTATAAAACTCCTGGGACTTGGTATTTTCTTTGTGGGAAAAATTTTAACTACTGATCATATTTTACTAATGATTATAGGCTGGATGACAAACTATTAATATTTAACAACCAATTAGAATGGTTTGTACCAGTCAATTGGAACAGACCCTGACCCTCAGCAAGCAGTATAGCTATAGAGTTGCATACAGGCTAAATAACAGCTCTGATGTTTTCAATTTCAGATTTTATGTTTCTTCTTAAGTCAGTTTTGTAAATTATACATTTTCAGGAAATTGTCCATTTTCCTTAAATTTTAAAATTTATTGGCTAGGCATGGTGATTCATGCCTGTAATCCCAGTACTTTGGGAGGCCGAGGCAGGAGGATTGCTTTAGGCCAGGAGTTTGAAACCAGCTTGGACAACATAGCAAGACACCATCTCTAAAATAAATAAATAGGTATTTTTAAAAAATTAGCCAGATGTCGTGGTATGTACCTATAGTCCTAGCTACTTGGGTGGCTGAGACAGGAGGATCACTTAAGCCTAGGAGTTCAAGGCTACAGTGAGCTATGATCACACTTACCGCATGCCAGCTTGGGTGACAGAGTGAGACCTCATCTCTTAAAAAAAAAAAAAGTATTAATAAATTGCTCATAATATTCGTATCTATTAATTGCTGTTGTGTTTACAATATTTCATTTTCCATTCTTAAAATTGTATCTGCTTTCTTCCTTCATCAGTTTGCCAAAGGCTTGTCAGTTTTATTAATTTTTTTTCAATTAATGAACCAACTTTTTGTTTTGTTGATCCATTCTACTGAATGTTATTTTTTGTTTTATTAATTTCTGCTCTTTTGTTGTTTCCTTTATTCTAGTCTATTTAAGGTTTTGTTCCTGTAATTTCACCTTTAATTTTTTTTTTTAAAAAATCCAAGTAATGTAAGGCTTTTCCATCTACCACTTTGGCTGTATCTCACAAGTTGTCCTATAGAATCATTACTGTTGTTTGTAAGTATTTTCTAATTTCCCTTTTGCTTTCTTTTTTGACTGAGGAATTATTTAGAATTGTACTTTTAAATTTCTAAAATTTTGTTATATTTTTGTTATTAGTTGCATTATGGTCAGAGAATGTGATCTAGATGACAGTGATTCTTTGACATTGTTAAGACTTGCTCTGTGGGTTAATATGTTGCCAATTTTTATAACAGCTCCTGGGAACAGAAGGTGTATCTCCAGTTATTTGGTATAGGACTCCATATATGTTCATTAGACCTGTTTTGTTTATTGTAATGGTCATATCATCCAAATTCTTTCTGATATTTTTGTCTTTTCAATTTCTGACAAAGATGTGATAAAAATCTACCTCAATAATGGTGTATTTGTCAATTTCATTTTCTTGTTCTGCCATTTTTTGCTTGATATTTTTTGAAGCTTTGATTTTAGAAGTATGCAACTTTAGAATTGCTTATATCTTCCTAATGAACTAACTGCACCTTCATCAACATGTACTGCACCTCCATCTCTGATAATGTTTTTTGCTTTATTTTTTCTTTACCTGATAATAATATATCCACACAGACTTTCTTTTGGTTAACATTTATTAAATGTTTTTCTATCTTTTCACTTTCAATTCCTCCATGTTCTTTTATTTTATATGTGTCTCTTATAAAAAGCAAAAAGATTTTGCTTTTTATCTAGTCTGATAAATAGTCCATTTACCTTTATTTTTATTTTAATATATCTGGATTCTATTTCTACCGTCTTACTTTATGCATTCTATTGTTCTGTCTTTTCTGTATTCTTTTATCTTCTTCTTGACTTTTCTTGAATTAAGTTTTATGTTTTATTTTTTCTTATTCTGTTTTTTGCTTTGCTAGTTTGGAGCTTATACCTTTGTTTTTTATATTTTTATGGGATGTTCTAGAATTTTTAGCATATACACACACACACACACACACACACACGTTATTTAATAAAGCATTAAGTTTATCAATCTTTTACCCTCCTGAACAAAACACATACCTTTGAATGCCTTAGTCCTGATCACCTCCTTCCAACTTATATGCCATTTTTTACCAGCATTTAGTTCTATATTATTTTTTAAGCCCATGTTTATTTAAGACATTATTATTGTTGTTTCTTTTTTTTTTTTTGAGACAGAGTCTCACTCTCTTGCTTGGGCTAGAGTGCCGTGGCATCAGCCTAGCTCACAGCAACCTCACATTCCTGGGCTCAAGCAATCCTCCTGCCTCAGCCTCCCGAGTAGCTGGGACTACAGGCATGCGCCACCATGCCCGGCTAATTTTTTCTATATATATTTTTAGTTGTCCAATTAATTTCTTTCTATTTTCAGTAGAGACGGGGGTCTCGTTGTTGCTCAGGCTGGTCTCGAACTCCTGAGCTCAAACAATCCGCCCGCCTCGGCTTCCCAGAGTGCTAGGATTACAGGCGTGAGCCACCACGCACGGCCTATTATTGCTGTTTAACATAGTCAGTGATTGCTTGGATTTACCCATGTGTTTATCATTTTCTTTAAACTATCTTTTTTTTTTTTTTGGATCTCAGACCTTCTTCCTAGAATCAGTTTTCTTCATTTTGAAGTATTAATGTATCCTTTAGAAGTTCCTCTAATGAGTGATAGTAAACTCTCATTTTGTGTTTGTAGGAAAATGTTTTATTTTGCCTTGCTTCTCGAAAGATAGTTTTTCTGGGAGAAATCTAGATTTTTAGTTATTTTCTGTCTGCATTTTGAAGATACTATTCCACTGCTTTCTGGCTTCCATTGTTGCTGTTGGTAAATATGCCAAAGGTCTATCGTTCCCTTGTAGGTAATCTGTACTTTTCTCTCTGGCTGCTTTAAGAGTTTCTCTTTGTCTGCATATCACTACAGTGTGTGTTTGTGTGAATGCCTGTTATTTATCCTGCCTTGAATTTTTTAGGCATACGAAAACTTCCATGATACAAAAGGAGAGCCACTCTAAAACAAATTCCCATTTTTCCCTTGCCTGTCCATCCCTATTTCACAACCACCACTACCTTTAATTGCAGTTATGAGGTCTGGAGCTTTGAGAACTGTCTCAAAATCATGAGGTAACAAATACAAGAATTGTGAGATCAGAGAGAAGCAGCCCAAGTCCTTTTTAACCCCATTGAGCACTGGATTGCCTACCTCTAGACTTCAGGCTATAGGAGAAAAATAAATGCCTTCTTTGCTTAATTTATACTCTTTAGTCAGGTATTCTGTTGTATCCAAAAACAATTTTAACTAAAACATTATATTTTATTTCCCCTGTGAAGTGTGCTAGAACATTGTAACAGAGTCAATAATGCACAATAAAGTTTGTCAAGTGACTGCTGATTGTTTTGTATCATGTACACGGAGAAATCTGTGTTTTGTCTTTGAGCATATGTCTAAATTATTGGCTACTAAGAAGAGATTAATCATTGATTAAAGACAACTTTATAAGATTTCTCCTTCAATTGAAAATTTATGTGGAAAACTATATTTCTTGGAATTTCTTTTTAAACTTAGTGTTGTGACTCATATTGTCATTTAAACAAAAGTCTTGGGTCTTAAAAATAAAAGAGTATCATTCTTTTGTTATTCTGTTGCTGGCACTCCCATGCAATGCCATTCATCTCAGGAAGATTTGTTTCTAGGGGGAAGCACTGTGAAAATGTATTTATCTTGTTAAGATAAAAGTCATGCAAGAGCAGGAAACTAATTAATTTTAATAGCTAACAGATATGGAAAGTCTGGTTTATGTGTATGTATAAAAACTCTTTTGTTTGAATGCCTGAGTATAGCAGCCGTTAAAAGATCAGCAGTTCTCAAAGTAGCAAAATTGCACTTGTATCCCTTGAATATATGCATATAAAAGATAAATGCAGCCTAGCCAACATAGCAAGACCCCTTCTCTATGAAAAATTTAAAAACTAGCCAGGCATGGTTGTGTACACCTATAGTTCCAGCTACTTGGGAGGCTGAGACAGTAGGATCACTGGAGCCCAGGAATTCGAGGTTACAGTGAGCTATGACGGTGCCACTGCACTTCAGCCTGGATGACAGAGTAAGACTTTGTCCCTCAAAAAATTAAAAATAAATGGGAAAAAATTAAAAATTAAAGAAAAGGTCAGCAGTTCTGTTAAAGGGTCTGGGGTGTTTGATTCCAACTACTCATTTGCATTTTGTCTTCATAAATCTACACACTACATTCAAGTGACCTGCATTTGATGTTTGAAAAATAACATCCCAACTAATCACTCCAAACAGAACCTAACACTTGAACAGCAGCTTAGGTTCACAGAATACGTTCATGTGTATTAACTCATTATTGTTTATGGTATTTATCAATAGTCCCATTTCTAACTATTTTATTCATTGGTTCACCAAATGTTTATTGGTTATGTTTATGTTAGCTTCTGGGGGCACAGTGCTTGCCAGACATGGTTCCTGTCCTCGTGGAGTTTCAGCCTTGGGGGGAGCACACATTAACCAAATGATCAAACAAAAATAAAACTGCAGCTCCAGCAAGTGCCACAAAAGAGAAACAAAAGGCTCTCACAGAGGAGTCAACGAGGTCAGAAAAGGCTTCTCTGGTCCGATGAGTAGAAATTAACTGAGTAAAGAAGGCAGGAAGAGAGAACAGACATGGGCAAAGGTCCTGCCATAAGAGGGACCACGGTGGCTCTGAGGGACTGGATGAAAGCCAGCATGGCTGGGCAGAACAGTGAGGCTGCTCAAGCTAAGTGTCGGGATACAGCATGCAGGGTCTTATAGGTAGAGGGGCCAGAACAGTGAGGGGGTAAAACAGAGGAGGAGAGTAGCTTGAGAATGGAGAGAAGGCAGATTTGAGAGCGACTTAGAGGTCAACAATGACAAGATTCCAGGCGGATTGGCTGTAGGGAATGAGACAAGAAGATGTCAAGGGTGGTGCAAGTTTCCGATTCATGCAACTGAATGATGTAGTGGCATTTACTCGGACACGGAACATTGGAAAGGGACCAGGTGTGGGGGAGGCAATCGTGAGTTCTACCTTAGACATGTTGAGTTTGCACCTCTGAGATATCCAAAAGGAAATCCTAAGTAGACAGCTGATATACAGACTTAGTGCCTGGAGGAGACACATAAGTAAGGAAGACATCCGCATAGAGGTGGTAACCAAAGTCCTGGAAAGAAACAGGAGCTAAAAGAGACAGTAGCTGTCACCTAACAGTACTTCCCAGAGTTCTCCACTGGGCACAAGTCAAAACTGTTGACTGCAAGCATAAAATTCATACACAGTTTACATTTCCGGAGTGCCTAATATGTCCTTGTTTGATTTCACATAACAATAGAGAATAAAACCTTAAGGTTATTTATCCTCAAATGAAATTGATCCTCTAGAAGACATTTACCTCCTGGCTATGTGCAGCCTCTGACACAATGTCGAACTCTTCTCTCTAGGGGTCTACATACCCCATTGTAAGGATCGTGAAAGTGCAATTCTTTTAGAAAGTACTAAACCCAGAGAGACCAAACAATTAGTAGTAGTAGGATGCTGACACATGCTGGCTCTCATGATTCCTAACCAGCGTTCAACCCATCAACAAACATCAAACATCAAACACAAGTCGATAAACAAATGTTGTCAAATAACTAAAGTGCCAGGTAGTGTTTCTTCCACCATCCACAGCCATGCCAGACTTCACTGGAGTCTCATGACCTATCGATCCATTCTCAGGGGTGTGAAATACAAGACTCGGATGGATCGTTAAGCTTTGTTCTGTACTCACTGAGACGAATCATTCATTCTTCGGGATGAGGCGGCAAGACAGATGAAAATCAAGATGAATTGGGAGATCTGGCTTGAGGGAGTAGCAGATGAAAGTGGGGGCGGGGAGGAGAGAGAAAAAGAATGGGGGAGAGATGAAAATAGCGAATGGCTTTCACTCTCCTGTCTTCTAATCAGCTCAGCTGTCTTTTAATAAGTAGATACATCGTTTGAAAAGGAGCCAACTGCAAGTGAGCTTGGAGGCAGACGTGCCACCGATTGCCCGTGGAAAACGCTTGCTCTGTCCACTAACCGCAGCCGGAAATGTAGAGTCATTACAAAGGGGCAGCTGCTGAGACTGAATGCGATTGTGTCCCTCACTAAGACACCGCAATGACAGGGAGCTGGGGAAGCCCTGAAAACGTATGTCAACTCCCTTCTTTCCCCATCTCGTGGATGCACTTTCCGCAGAACTCAGAGGGCCGGGCTACTGCAGGGGCTGCAAACACCCAAATCACAGATCACTGCCGAGTTTCCCCCTCCAGCGTAAGGAATCCACTTAGAGTTTTGCATAGGAGGAGGAGTTCCCATGCCAGGCAGTCCCTGCAGGCTCAGCGGTGTTGGTGTTTCTATAATGGAAATGTGGTGATTTAGAAACATTCGATCCGGCTGGGGGTTGAGGGCTCATTGGCCAGACTCCCAGCGGTGCCGTGACTGAAGCCAAGCGGGAGGACCACCCTTTTCCCCCAGGCCCATCCACCCAACTGATGTCACCTGCCTTCTTAATGGGTCAAAATATCACACACGTTTTAAGCAATTCATGTAATCATGTCTTCGAATAGGAGAGAGCCCAGGGGAACCTTCCCTCAGCAGTCATTTCTGTCACGAGGAGAGCTGCGCTGGCCCCGGTGGGGAGAAGGGCTGCTGGGGCGCAGTTTGGATTTCCTTCTTCTTCTCTATGTCCCTGGTCGTTAAAATGGGGGATCTCCGCAGAGTTCGAGGTTATTTTACACAGGAAGCACATTCCATATTAGTACAACAAATGTTTTCCTCCCCCAGCCGTGGAAGAACTCCACTCGCAGGGAGCTGGGAGAAATCAGAGCATCAGCCCTTTCCGCTCGGATGCCAATAAGTCCTGTACTTCAAAATTGCTGACCTAAAAAGGATACTCCAGAAGAAGCATGTCTGTTTTTTTCTTTTAAAGAAAGCAACACCAGAAGCAGCCTGATTTCCTTGTACACTTAGATGTGTACAAAAAAGAAAAGTGAGTCACTCCGAGTTTCTAACTTTAGTTCACAGAAACAAAGCACTGAATTATATGACTTGTCAGGGAAGACCTAGATATAGTTTTATCTAGATAACATTCATATTAAAAGAATCTGCAGTTCTATTTTTGTGGTAGAGCTGTGGGATTGGAGCTACAACTGTCTACTCACTAATAATCTGGCAGGTCAGGACGTGACTGCAAAGAACATTCCAGCAGAGATATGGCAGGACCATCTCATTCAGAACCAGCCACACCTCAGGTCAAACAAAGCTTGTCCCTGACGTCCAGAACTGAAAAGGAACTATGAAATCCACATTGGGAAAAACACTCATAAAGTCAGTCTAAATACTAATCATGCTGTCAATGAAATGGTTTCCTAAAATCATCTTTTCAGCTCTTGGAAACCAAATAAAAACCTATATATAAAACATATCAAATGGATAATAAATTAGAGCTTTCAAATATTCTCTTTCTGATCCAAACTCAAGTCTTTTTCCAAACGGACTCTTAGAAGCCTGATACAGCAGAGTTAGTGTATACGAAATAATTAGTCCTATCTTCTGAATCCTCCCTTGTAAGTAGTAGTCTCCGACTTTGTCTTTAATACTTTTAAATCTTACTTTTATTATCTCTACTACATGCGAATAACGTTTCCCACTGTCTTGGTGAGCATGTAACTATAAAATGTCAATCAACAATGACAAGCAATTATAGACAGCAAAACCATGAAATAATTTTTAAAACAACAATAACAATTGAGCTACTTCATTTTACCACTCTGCCATACTGCCTCCCATTAAAGTAAACTAAGCAAAAGAAAGTAATTTGCTGATTCAGTGCATTCCAAAGCCATGATTTGGGGAGTATCTGATGTTTAGAATGTTTGCATTACTATTCTCCCCACCATGAGAGTTTTTTTATTTTTTTTTAATGTAAGATTTCCTAAAGTCATGGGATATCATTTATCACACACTGCAATTACATTCAGTCCCATACACAGTCTTAAAGAATCATAGGTTCAACAAAACCCTCTTCTGCATGAATATTCTGTCATGTCTACACTAATCAGGGTCACTCTTTCTGCCTCAGGACCCTCTTCCTCCGTTTGCCCCTCACAACCTGAGCTGCAGACTGCCCACAGACAGGCCTGCTAGTGAGAACTTCCACATCATTCCATGAGGCAAAGACAGAAGGGAAATGGGTTGAGAACAGTGGTAGCATTAACTACTGCCAAAAGTCTTGTAGGTTCTTTGTAATTGATCTAAGGACTTGGACACATGTCCTTATTTATCATAATGACGGTTATTATTTAATGGATTCTTTCTAAGTTCCAGGCCCTGTGCTGAGCTCCTTACTGGCACTCAATTCTCACAACAACCCTTCAAGTTAAGGACTGTTAATATTTGCCACTGGACAAAGGAGCAAATGAAGCCTTAGAAAGCTTCATTAGCTTGTTCAGATCACACAAGTAAGTAAGAGTCAGTTTGTCTGATGCTAGAGCTCGAGCTCTTAGACACTTTACTGTACTGCCTAGGTAGAAAATCCAGAAACAACACAGGAAAACACCAGAAATCACAATCTAGCCAGTTGAAGCCTTTATAAAGAGTAGCAAATCTATTTTGAAGCTGTTTTGAGGTGACACGTAGAAGATTAAAAAAAAAAAAGAATTGTTTCTCTTTGAGTAGTATTTTTGTAGTACTACAAAGAGCTAGATAGCTGCAGATGGAAATGACCAGACAGTATATCACTCAAAGTCACTTTGCCTGATTACAATTGCCCAATAAAGAAAGGGACCACCATTAATACAAACCCACGTCTTACATGCCACTGCAAATTGGACTGAGAGCATATTTCCATCTTATCCTGTTCTGACATGTCATAACTGACTTAACTAGTATCACTGACTTAAAGAAAACCCAAATCTGTAGGTATTTAGGGGGAAAGAGGACTTTCATTCTCGAAAAGTCTATTTCTTCCCTTCTTTATCAAAGGTAGCATTAAAACCAGCTCCACATGAGAGGGGGCAGAATTCAGAAGCATTTGCATTCAGTGATAGCTGTAGCAGCCTGTGCAATTAGTTACCAGTCAGTGCTGCACTGATTAGTTACTACTCACACAGAAAAAGGCAAAGCCCAAGGTGCTGTCTCTTTCCCTCGCCATTTTAAATAAGATCAAAAGATGTTGAAAAATGCCATTGGCTTGAATCCTACGCTATCTTCAATAAAATCTCAGCATTCTATTTTTCTAAACATGCAGTATATATTTTTAATATCAATAAGCAAATTTTCCGGCTCCATGAATATGAGGTGTACAGTGCATTTATCTTGGTGGGGGCGGGGCAATAAGAACTTCTAGATCCTTCAATAGCAATCTGAATCCCTTAAAGTGAAAGTACTTGTTATTTGTCTTTAGCAAATAAAACAAACAACAATCCTTTGATCTTTAGGAAGCCCTTTCTTGTTAAGGTAACATTCTGTCTGACTTTTATGTTTCAGCATTCATTGTATATTTAATTATTTTTAAAAGTTTTGTTTTAAACCATTAAACTTTTTCAGCATTTAAGATAAACATGGGCATGCTTTGTTAAAGATTAAAAATAAATTTCACACGAAACTGCAAAATATGGCAAAGATAATACCACATGGGGTCGGTATGTTCCAAAACACGATTCTCAGGGGACTCCTCCAAACACACTTCTTCATTAGAATTCTTGTTCTGAAAAGTTTCAGGAAGCCCCTGACTCTAACCCACCCTTTCCTGAGACTGGTGAAAGTATGGAAAAAAAAAATTGCCACTAAAGCGAAAAAAGGAGAAGAATCTCAACACATTAAGGAGTCATGTTCTGCCTGTTTTTAGACTGCTACTGTCCTCAAAAATATACTGATGGCCGGGTGTGGTGGCTCACACCTGTAATCCTAGCATTCTGGGAGGCCAAGGCTGATGGAAAGTTTGAGCTCAGGAGTTTGAGACCAGCCTGAGCAAGAGCAAGACCCCATCTCTACTAAAAAAGCAGAAAGAAATTATCTGGACAACTAAAAAAATAGAGAGAGAGAAAAAATTAGCCGGGCATGGTGGCACATGCCTGTAGTCCCAGCTATTTGGGAGGCTGAGGCAGAAGGATCACTTGAGCCCAGGAGTTTGAGGTTGCTGTGAGCTAGGCTGACACCACAGCACTCTAGCCTACGCAACAGAGTGCGATTCTGTCTCAAAAAAAAAAAAAAAAAAAAATACATTCATGCTAACCTTGTAATAGCTTTCAAATAGGAACACACTGGGATAGCAATTAGAAAAACAAAAACATTTGCATCACTCCATAGAAATGCTATCCAACTACTGCTTTTAATTCAACTTGAGAATAATGAGTAGACCTTGTCATTACATTGAAAACATCATCTCATTTTAGACCACTGGACTTTGGTTGTGATCTTTTACAAATAAGACTTTCCTTTTGGAAATATCACAATAGAGATACAAACATAGCTTTCCCTTGGTGACTCATTTCTCAGATGGATTTCCCAGATGTTCATTTGCTCTTCTCTTCCATTCTTTTTTCTATTCCAATGCATTTCCTCTTTCTGCGGTTGGGAGAGTCACCTCTCCTGGTGGGTTCGAGACTGGAATGTCTGAAATACTCATGCAGTTCTCGGAGCAGACAGTGGGTGGTGATAAGAAGCCATGCCTCTACGCCAGACACCCTTTCTGGAAGTCCCCAGTCAGAAGCGAGAGCAGTGGATGCAGTGGGGCAGGGGAAGGGACCCTGCCCGGTGGAGACAGACAGCGTGGCAAGCAGAAAACACAGGCTCTACTCTTCCCTTAGATACCCAGCTTCCTTCCTTTCAAGTGGAAAACAATTCTACCCTAATTCAGGAATTCTACCCCAATTGAAGAAATGAAATCTTTAGACCCAATCGACACTTTGCCAAAGAATTTTACATACTCAATTACAATGATGTTACAACATTTAACATGCTGGTGTCATCTGCTAAAACTGAACAAAGACGTACATATGTGAATTCAATAAAATATAAAAAAGTGGTTTTAAAAAGTTTAGAATTACAAGAGTCCTTATACAGATTCAATCCTAGCCTCAGATTCCTGGAAGGAAATCTTTTCTGAAGGGAATAATGAAATAGGAAAGTTTTCTAGGTTTTTGTGTAAAAGAACAGTTAGAAAATGGATCACCCCAAGATGTGAAATGGAGCTATAACTACAGTACGGTACTTAGCTCAGAGTGCAATGTGACAGGAATGCAATCTGGGTTTGCTGCAATGAAG
>RJWJ010029252.1:0-20777 GCA_004363605.1 Indri indri
TTTTTTTAAATAGAGTGTTCACTGTGTGATAAAATGTCAGCCAGTATCTCAAAAGATAAAAATTTGTATAGCATTAGTCTAGGTGGAGATTATTTACCAGCACCTAGCCTTCTACAAGATTCTTGGCAAATACACATAGGTAGGTTCTGGGGCAGTGAACATTTACACAGAGACAGTGTCTTCTCATCTTCTCATGACATGTATTAGTAATGGTTGATCCAGTTGTTGAACTGTTCTTTATTTTTTAAAAAATAAGACAGGTTCTGATAAAACCACACTAAATTTATCAAAAAGAATGTGTGACAGATGTGATATCAGTCAGAGATTTATTGCCATTGAGCATGGCTGATGTCTTTGTGATGATTTCCTGTCTATGATTATATCATCTAACTTACTGATTGGTTTGCCAAATAAATAACAGCATGAAACTAACATGCCAGCTGAGTTCTTTCTTCTCATTTGGACAAACAGTGAAGACTCTTCTGTGGAATGAGCTGTGCTTGTGGGACTACAAGTGGCTAGATAGTTATTGAAGGAGAAAGAAAATGAAAATTGTTACCATGGTCTGTAGGCAGTACAAGAAAATAAAAGACATTGAAAGAATGGTGCCCTAATTTTGAAAGGTATGGTGTTGCAATGCTTTCATTCGTAAAAGAAAAAAAGTATCATTTCTCCTTTCACCTCATTCTCATCCTAGCACAGTAACATTAATATTATTGCTGGTATTATTCTACTTCCAATAATGGAAATTGAAGCAGCAGTAGTAATGATAGTAATTACAGTAGTAACAGTGGTAGTAGTTTTTGTAGTACCACAGGCAGTGGTACTACTAGTGGTGGTGGTGGTAGAGTTAGCAATTTTTATTATAATTGTAGAATTCAAGTTCTCGGCAGGGTTCAGATGATACAGTTAAAAGTCTTGATGGAAGAGAGTTTATGGAAGGGTTATTTATAGATTCATGGACTGAACAAATGGAACCAACAAGAGATTATGATGAGAGTAGCAACACTGGAAGCAGCCTTAACACTGGCACTAGGAAGGAGTTGTTACGTGAACTGAATGAGATTCGAGCCATAGATGAGCTGCCTGTAGGGGCGGTGGCTCAAGATAACTGCTGTTAGCTACTTTAGGATGCAGCTCAGGTGTACCGGTAATAAATACCACAAACTCTCTTCTCCTGCCCTCTGATGTCTTGCAGTGATTCCTAGAGACAGCCAGGGCAAGGGTGCTCCAGGGTGATGTTCCACAGAGTAACCCCCCAGGGCATGAAACAGGACAGAGAAAGGCAGAAAATGAATTAAAAGGAGCAAACCAAATTGAGAATAAACATCAAAAATGGGTTGTATTTACTTTGCATTTACTGTATACCACATGCTGTTCAAGGTCATTTACATGCATTATCTGATCCTCAATCAAAATTGTCATTAACTCTGATTTACAAATAACAACGTCATAAAATAATTTGATAATATGCCCTTTTTTTGTACAGTACAGGTATAGATTGCCTTGTGTAAGAATTTCAACAGCTTCTGCTTCTATAAGAATCCAAGCCTAAAATTATGAAGTTCTTCATTTTAAAAGAATTGCTTCACTTTGTATGAGTTAAAAATGATGCAAAGCGGAGACATAATTGACAAACCTTTTAGTTGGATAAAAGAGGCTGCAGAAGAAATCAAGGGGGTATAGTACTAAATTGAAAGGCAAAGAAAGTCAAGCTTTGTATAGACAAGTTCAGACACAGCAGGTCTTCTTAGTGACTCAAGGTTCTTTACTTTTCCATACAGAAGAAACGAGCACATATTCCACATTGTTTCTCCATATGCCACCAATGTGCTTTAAAAGCTTGCTAATATAAATATAAAGCAGAATATCGGAACACAGTCATCACTACCAATATTAGATCAATGCACACAGTTTTGGTAAAAACCTAGTAATATCGGCGGCTCAGCCTGAGTATTTTTTGCAGAGCCATATGCATTAATGGTGCCTATGGCCCAGGGAAAGGCATGGACTTCTACACTTTCCTTTGAACCCAAGGATTTATTTTTTTTTTCCACTTTCTTTATCCTGTTTTCCTTTGGTTGGAGGTGCTAGGGAAATGAACTCTACTGATCTGCAATGGTAACCTTAAGTGGTACTTGTCAAATATGATTTGGTAGGTGAGAAACCAAGAATAAAGCCAGCAAAATTTAGAGGAAAGAGCAATGAACTAGAGAGCAGGTGACCTACACATCAGATATAACCAATAACTAGCTGTGGGATTTAAGAATAGCTTTTTACTTCCATGGTGCTGTAAGAATTATACCTCCAGGCTGTCATCATCCTCTGAATGACTTGTAGTCCAAAAGTTCATTTTGTCAGTGTGCTTTCAGGAGCACAAAATACATTTTCCCATAGCAACATCCTTCCTAGGGAAGCCCCCAGTTTCTTATTTATGTTTCTTCCTGTAGCCACCTGATTGCATTGTGTGCATTTTTGGAAGTGATTTTTAATGTAATATGCTTGGTGATGGCAGAAAAGTACCAATCTAGCTAGAATGTGATAAACTTCAGCAGTGTATACCTATTGACATGTGTATGTATACATAGAAATACATACACGCATGTACATACACAAAGAATGGGTTGGCTCTCACCCAATATTAATTAAAAATAGAATTTCATTAGTAAATAAATGACACACTTTTAGGGACATTACCAAGTGCCTTTAATCAGCATAATAATGTAACCAACATAAGGTCTTTATAACCAAAGTAGTGTGAAATAATAAGGATTATGCTTATTGAGGATAGCAACAGAGAAACTTATGAAAACGTACATTTTAAAAACTTTTTTTCCAAGACCGAAATGCAAGGATAAATATCTAAAGTATTTTTCACAGTGATGTTGATAACCAGGTGATATAGTAGTTTTTTTTTTTTTCAGATAACATAAAACTTTACTCCAAAGGCCTATTATTTCAGTTTTTTAAAAAAATTTTAAAGTATTAAGGGGGTACAAATGTTTTAGGTTACCTGGGTCACTTTTGCAATGCTTGAGTCCCAGCTATAGGTGTGCCCATCACCGAAAAAGTGTTCATTGTACCCATTAGGTAGGAAAAGGGTTTAGTACATTTTTATAGACATTCAGGAAGTCAGAAAATATAGAGCCAGCTTAGTATAAAACACAAATCCTTTCCGCTTCCTTTCCCATGGGATTACCCATCTGTGTACTAGCTTTGATCTGGAGTCACAAACAAAGACTATCTGTTTATTCAAGAGATCAAATGTTACTTTTGTGTAGACCCTGGGGAAACATAGAAGAGGGACATAAGCTTTGGGACTACATTGATTTTCAAAGTGTTGATCTGAATGCTCCATGACATATTTAGTTTCTTTGACTGTTAGAAGATGTACACGGAAGTGATGAACTCAGACTGCTTTGTTCTCCCAACATAAATCCCCTCTTTCCTTTCGCAGTAGTCTTCTTTACATTAACACAGAAAATACTCTAAATGGAAAAGCTTGAATTAAATCTTGCCAATAATCTGGTAAGTGTTCCTAGTGTTTCTCTGATTTCCCTCTTTTAGGTTAAAAAAAAAAAGAAAAACCTAGATATATGCTTCTTAGATGGTTGCCGATTCTGGCATATCATGCTTTGAACTAACTTTCCTTCAAAAATTGTTAACATAATGCACATATTTTAAAATAGATTTTATTTTAGAGCAGTTTCAAGTTTTCAAAAAAATTAAGCAGAAAGTACAGAGAGTTCCCATAACCCACCTCTCCCCACACATGAAATTTCCCAGGTTATCAGTATTTTGCATTGGTGTGGTATATCTGTAACAATCATTGAATCGATACGGATATATATATTATTAACCAAAGTCAATAGTTTTTTTTATGGTTCACTCTTTGTGTTGTACAGTTTTATGAGTTTTGACAAACGTATAATGTCATGTATTCGCCATTATAATATCATATACTTTTATTGCCCTGAAATTTCTCTGTGCTCCACTTATTCATCCCTCCCTTCCTCCCCACAAACCTTGGCAGACTCCGGTATTTTTATTGTCTCTATAGTTTTGCCTTTTTCAGAATGGCATATAATTGGAATCATACAGTATACAGCCTTTTTAAACTTCTTTCACATAGTAATTTAAGGTTAAATGTTAAGCATTTAAGATTACTCCATATCTTTCATGACTTCATAGCTAATTTTTTTTTTGCCCTGAATAATATTCCATTGTCATTTGATGTGCAGTTTATTTATCCACTTACCTCTTGAAGAACATATTGTAGCTTCAAAGTGCTGGCAGTTACGTCTGCATGAAGATTTTTGTGTGGATATGAGTTTAGCAGTCATTTGTGTAAATACCTAGAAACACAGTTGATGTATCTTATAGTAAGACTATGTTTAGCTTTGTAAGAAATTGTCAAACTGCCTTCCCAAGTGACTGTCCCATTTTGCATTCCAGACAGCAATGAAACAGAGTTCCTATTGCTTCACATTCTTGGTGGCATTTGGTGCTGTCACAGCTTTTGATTTTATCAGAAATATATTTTGTTATTTGTTTTTTCATGTCTGTGATTTGTGCTTTCATTCTCTTAATAGTTTCACTTTCAGTAAAAAATAATTTTGATAAAGTCCAAGTTATCTTTTTTTCATGAATCATGATTTTGGTTTGTTTTTAAAAAATTATCACCAAACCCAAAGTCACCTATATTTTTTTCCTAACTTATCTTCTAGAAGTTTTACAGTTTTTCATTTACATTAGGTCTATGACCCTCTTGGGGTTATATTTTGTGAAAAGTGAAACATCCGTGTCTTGATTCATTATTTTGCAAGTGAATATCATTTGTTTTAGCACCATTTGATGAAAAGCCTATCCTTTCTCCATTGAATTATCTTTATCCTATTGCCAAAGATCAGTTGACAATGTTTGTGTGGGTCTATCTCTGGGCTCCCTATTTTGTTCCATTGAACTATTTGTCCATTCTTTCACGGATACCACAATATCTTGATTTTTGTAGCTTTAATATAAGTTTTGAAATTGGGCAACGTTAGTCCTCCATCTTTGTTCTTCTCCAATATTGTGTTGGCTATCCTGGGTCTTCTGACTCTTCGTATAAACTTTAGAATCATTTTGTTGATATCCACATGATAACTTGCTGGGATTTTTATTGGGATTGGGTTAAATCTATAGATCAATTTAGCAAGAAGTGACACCTTAATATTGAGTCTTCTTATTCATGAACATATGATATTTCTACATTTATTAAGATTCTTGATTTCTTTAATCTGAGTGTTATAGTTTTCCTCATATATATCTTATATATTACCTAAGTAGCTCTTTTTGGTGCTAATGAAATGTTCATACTTTTCATTCTCACTTCCATCTTTACAAGGTATACATACATTTAGTCATAATAATCTGAAGATTAAGAATGTTTTGCTTATTTGCTTATTTGGTTTCTTTCCTGTAAATGAATCTTTACTGGTCTGTTTTATTTCACGTCTTAAACTTATATTTTTATCAGTTCTGCATATGTTAAAATCTTTGTGTTTATAATAATTCTTGTATGAGAAGCCATGAATACTTAAATATATCTAGAAGATCCTCTTCAGCTCTGTCCTTGGGACAGTATAGGATGTTAAATGTAAAATCTCTAATAAATTATTGTTTCTTGGTGGTCTCAAATATTTTTATAAAATTTACCCCAAGTATAATACTTGCCATTATTTGATACTAAAAAATGAGGTATTTATCAAAATGTCTGTGTTGACAGTCATGTGTAAAACTCAATTATCACAGATAAAAGAAATCTAAATCATGGTTGGAAGTTAGATAACTACACCTGACACCTAGAACTGTGTAGTACATTTTAAAGAATCACAAAGAAAGTTATGCTAAAGAATGTAGTAGAAATCAGTCTTCTTTACTGCTAAACCCATTCTCTTTTTTCTACACAGTAGTGCCCTCAAACCTTTTATGCTTTGTTGTCTCCAGAAAATAAACAACACATTTTCTACATGACTTTTGGGATGACTTTTTATCCCTCAGTGACCTTATCCCGAAGAGATCATGATTTACACTTGCGTATATTGTTTAAAAACACAAGGATATAAATTCGATGAGAAAAAAATAATAAGTAGATATGCAATTATACACTCTTCATTTTAGTATCTTTGGAGGTCATAAATGGTTGATCTTTTTAACATATCTGACAACAATTCATGAAAACATTCAGATCTATTAAACTTGACTTGGAGGGCTTGCCTTCCTTCTCTACATTTGCTTAAACTAAATTAATTCATGGGAGCAGTTGATGAGATAAAAGGACTTGGAATATGTACTTAAACCAAAATAATGAAGTCTTTGAATCTTTCTTAGTGAATAAAAACATACCTAATATTCTCATTCAAAAGAGGTCCCGGTTAATTCTAGAGAATTGACACATTAGAATATGCTGTGGATGCCCATAATACTACTCCATTAGATCTATTGTTAGAAAATTGCACTTTACATATCTAACTCCACACACATTGCATAAATTGCCAGGTTTTGAGATGACCTCTGTTTGTCTTTGTGATGTTTCATAATGCTGCGCTAATGTAATGCACTGCTTTGTCTAGCCAGCTCTGTGTTTAAAGGTTTATTTGATCAGATTCTGGATGAAATGCCTTGTGTAACATCATTTGTGTGTTTCCTAAGAAAAGTGCTTGAATTTGTACTTGCATATTTCTTATCTACTTTCTTTTTGTATGGCATTGGCATACTTCAGAGCAGAGACAGTTTATAGTGTATTTGATTACACAGTTAGACATAATAGTTCAGCACAATATGCTGTAATCAGAACTACTCAGAAAAGCAATCTAGTCCTGATCTTGTCAAATTAAGTGTGTATTGAATATATAACTCACCCTCACCATAAAGAGCTATTTTGAGGCAGTAGTGAGCAAAAGAAAACTATTATTTGTTGTCATTATTTTCTTTTAAGGAGTGGATTGGTAGAATCAGTTGAACTGTCATGGGAATAATCTTTCAATAATTTATTTTTTGTAAGAGTATAGAAATGGTGAGTAGTGAGGATAATGATATCAAAGTAAGATAAAATAAGCTTGGAATGAATACAAGTGAAAGAAAGAGAAATGATATATAAATAAATAGATGTTTATGCATGAAGCAGGGAGAAATATCAACAGAATGGAAAAACGAAAAGGTGCTGGGCGCGGTGGCTCACACCTATAATCCAAGCACTCTGGGAGGCTGAGGAGGGAGGATTGTTTAAGCTCAGGAGTTTGAGATCAGCCTGAGCAATAGCCAGACCCTGTCTCTACTGAAAATAGAAAAAAATAGCATGGTGTGGTGGTGTGTACCTGTAGTCCCAGCTACTCGGGAGGCTGAGGCAGGAGGATAGCTTGAGCCCAGGAGTCTGAGGTTGCTGTGAGCTAGGCTGATGCCACAGCACTCTAGCCAGGATGACAGAGTGAGATTCTGTCTTAAAGAAAAAACAGAAAAGAAAAAATAGAAAAGGGTAGGGCAGTCATAGAAGAAAGTACACCCTTATCCTTTGCCTCCCAAGTGCTACCATGTCATTGACAACCATCTCAAAACTGACCTCACAATATCTGTGCTCTGAAAAGTGTGACTTATCTCGTTTGACTTGCATATTGGCTGAACCAGCAAGACTCACTCTGCAAACTGTCTCCCGATAAATTCATCTGGCTGCGATGATCACAGGTGGCTTTTGATATTTGTGGGATGGGTTGCTTGCGTGTGTTTCAACTGAGTTCTAGAATTTATCTGCTCTTTTCTTCTACCACCTTTTCTCTGTATATTGCTTATTGATAAAGACAGAATATTTTAAAGGAATATTTCTTTGGTAGTATATTATTTAAATCATGCCAGCATTTCTTGGGGAAGAATCAAAGAATTATGAACTCAGCAATTTTCCTGTTGAAACTAAATGAATCTGGGTGATTACCAATATTATCAAGGCTGTGGAAGCAGGAATTCTTACATAATGTTAAAAGATTTGTAAAAAGGTGTAAAATTTACTGAGTGAAATTTGTCAATATCCACCCAGAATGAAAAAGCTACCTCTCCTTGATAAAATAGTCATAATAAATTTATTTACAAAACTTTTGCTGAATATATATGCATAAGGATACTCATTGATACTGCTTTAATATAAAAGAAAAGAAAACAATTTGTTTCAACAAAACCGTCTATCAAGTGTGCATTAGTTAAGTAAATTATGACATATCCTTATGGTGCTACTCTCAGAATAAATGAGGGAGAGCTGTAAGAGCTGTTAGGACAAATGTCTAAGGTACATCATTTAGTGAAAAAGGCAGGTACATCTCAATGTGAAGAGTTTCACCATTTTTATATATTATGATTATGTGCCATCTCTTCAGGGATTGTTGATAATATTCAAATCTGATTTTTAATCATTCATGTCATCTTTCAGTTATATCTTACCAGAGAGAAGTAAAATTTAATATTCTCAGTTTAATATCTATTTTTTTCATAAACAAAGAAACTAAATAAATTAATGAGATATCATGGAAGATGTCAACACAGCTGAGGAGGAGACCACTGAGATATGGATAATCTGCTGTTCAATCCATCCCCAGTGCATTGAGACATAATTGTAGGAGCTGGGAAGGATCATTTGTCTGGAACTATGTCAAACTCTAGCATGTGAGGTACATGCCTTATTCCAATTGAACACATATAATTTCTTGTAATCAGCGGTAAAATCCACAAAACTTTTTATTTATATTTAACTACACAAAGTTCTTTGTTATTAGAAATTGAAATAGTCAATGATTTTTTAAAAATAAAATCTACGTTACTTAGAAAGAATAGGAAAAAGAGTGGGATAAGCCACGTGGGCCTAAAATATGTATCTTACTTTTAGAGAATAAAATAACATTTAGCATTTTTATCCCAAATCTATTTACAGGAGATTCCTCTTCCCTCCCAGACAGGATTCTCTGGGGCAAAATGTGTCTCTGGTTCCTTTGTAGCACTTACGTGAAATTAAACACTGTTGACTCTTTATTTGCAGAAAAAAGAATTTTTCTTTTGTTTGTTTCTTTTTTCATTCCAAAATATTAAGGGGGTACAAATGATTTAGGCTACATGGATTTCTTTTCTAATGCTTGAGTCCCCACTGTTTTGGGGACACTTGCTCCTTCCATCTCCCCACTGGCTGCCAGGGCACCCCCATGTCAGTGCCCTCCAGGGTGGGAGGCACCTATGGGCACCCCCACAGGGTCTCTCAAACTGACGTCCCAGACGCCCCAGCACAACTCCGCCTGCAGTTTTGTTCCCTTGTGGGTCCCTTCAGGGCTCTTCGTGCCACAGCCAGGGGCAGAGCCTCAGACTCAGGCACAGTGAAGGCTTCAGAGCTGGCTCTGGGGGCAGAGCTGCCCATATGGGTAGCCGTTCCACCCATGTGGGGGACTGTTGATGCCTAGTCACTCAGGCAGGGGTTTGTCTCAGGGGCCCTGGTCTGTGTAGGTGGGTCAGAGCTGTTGGTTGGCCAACGTTCTCTCCCCACACCTAGGACCTACTGAGGCTGTTGCCCCAGGCTTCCCACAAGATATCTGGGGCTACTGCTCTGTTCTGCACCCACGCTGGGGAGGAGGCATGGTTGGCCCCCAGTCACAGGGCATGACATGGGGGAGCACCTGTTTTATCCCCAGACTGGTGTGGGTGATGCAATGGCTACTGCTGGAAGGTTCAGTTCCAAGCAGATCTGACTCTATGCACCAGAGCAATCAGGATGGTGTCAGTTGCAGTAACCTGGGATTGACAGGTCTCTGCTGCACCTGTTCTCTGCTATACCTGCTCTCCGCTGCACCTGCTCTCCAGTGGAATGTCTCTGAACAGACGCTGAGATCTCTGATCAGCCCAGAGACTGTGGTACAAGAGAGAAACCCCTCACAGATAGAACTGCCTGTGACTTTTATTTCTGTCCTAACAAACAGGGTTGCTTCTATCATGCTGTCTTCACCTCTTCCCAGTGTCACGGTCCTGTTCACAGCTGAACTTTGAAGGGTTGCCTCAGTTCTTTGGCTCTGGGCTTGGGACAATCTCAAGCCTTGGCCCACTTGACAGAGAGAGATGACAGACACTTAGCAAGTTTGCATGAAGAATTTATTGTAAGGAAAGTTTAAGAGTGCAAAGTGAAAGTACATTTCCTAAGGGGAAATGGGTCTGTCTCCATGAATGAATACATTGTTTACTTCTGTGTTTTTTCTTTATATGCTAGTAATTTACGTAAAGATTAGTTATAATTATTCATAACTGTATGTCACTGTTTTGGGGACTGAATTCTTTCCAGGTCTGGACATGACTTAAAGGTTATATTTCAATCATTTTTTCTAGTATATGTATGATGGGGAAAGTTCCGTAACCATTCTCTGACTGGTGTCAGTGTTCCATGGCCTAATTACCCCATTCTTTGAGATTGAAATAACCATTCCCTCTTTATATTTTTTCTGCAATCATTTCCTCCTTATTGTTTTTCTATAATTGCTTTCTCCTTTCTGTTTTTCCGATTTCCATTACCTCTCATTTGTTCTTTCTGTCTCTAACACCAGCAGTGTGAATTGTTTTGGGAGCCCCCAGATTAATCTTTGAGATGGTGGGTGATGCTTGTGAGCAAGAACTAGCCACACCCTGTTTGATTGATTTGGTAAATGCTGTAGTGAACTATAAAGGTGTGTTCCCTGCTAGCGGTTGATGCTTGAAGGAAAGAGACAACTGCAGAGATGTCCTTTTGTACATGTAATAAGCTCTAGTCCCTCAGGAGGAGCACTTGAATGCCCCAGGCTTTGGAAGGGGCCCTGAAGCTCCCAGGGGATTGCTTGTTCTCCTTCACTGGAGAGGTGGATGGAGGAGCAAGGCTGGGCATGGTTAGGTTGGGCTGAGCCTGGAAGGTTTTGCAAAGCCTCAGCAGGGCTCCAAGGTCATTGTGCTGCTGGCAGCTAGGGAAAGCACCTGCGAGGAGGGTCAAGGCAGGCTCTCCAAACCAGGGAGTCTGCTTGTGAAGAAGGGGTCATTATTCCCTGATTGGCTGTCAGGAGTGAGCTCTGCCTCTCTTGAGTTACTCCTGCCCTTCAGTGTCTGGTTGTAAACGAGTGCCTGAAGGCCCACACTCAGTTGCTATGACGCTACAATTTGGAATCTTCCTGGCCAGGGGCCCTCCCTATACCGACTGTGTGGCTTTGGGCCTGGGCAGGGCTCCAAGGTCATCTTTCCAGCTACTAGGGAAAGCTGCTGGAGGGAGGGTCAAGGGAGGCTCTCCTCACCAGGAAGGCTGCTCAGGAAGGAGAAAGGTTTTGATGATTTAAAATAATGTCCTGTGCAATGGAAGGGCAAATATCTCTTGGAATGATCAGCTTTGAGTTTGTGTTTTAGAAATGCTTCTCAAATATAAATATGCAACAAATCTATTTTGTTCAACTGTTTAAAATTGCGTTGCTTATATTGTTGAATGATTCTCAATTTATTATATGTGTTATTTACACTCATCACAGGTTCCGCTTTCCAAGTTGACTTTTCATAGTCACCTCAGTTGAGTTTACGAATCTTCCATTCTTGTCATTTTTTCTGAAAGCATCTGTTGCCTCATGTCTCATGGTATGCAGGTCATTGCATAGCCAAGGGGAACCGCTGTATGATTTCTGCCCTTAGTTCCACACGTACACCTGCACATCCTGTTTTCATGGAGCAGAATCAGGTAAAGTCAGTCTGCTTTCTTTGGCAGAGATGTATATTCGCTATTTATATGGAGACTGCCATGAATCCTACCACGAATCCCCCAGCTTCCACCTAGCAGAGAGAACTGAATCACTGACAAATAACAGTGTTCCATAAATTGTGCTATTATTCCTCACAGTCAGCCTCTCACTGATAAACGATTTTCTGAGAGCAAGTAGGACCATTTTAGAAGCTACATAAACTATTTTAGGTGACAAGGGCACCATTTGGTGCACTGAAGTAGTAATTTGCTAGTGGCCTAAAAGAACTAATGAAGCTTTCAAAGACATATGACAGACTTGAAAGGATTATGTACCGAAAAATTATTTTAACATAACTGAAAACATCAACTAAAAAAGACATATGGCCTTTTGAGTAAGCAATCTAAAAAAAAAAAAAAAAAAAAAAAAAAAAAATCCAATGGGTAAGAAGAAATTTGGGAAGAAATGAAAACATAGAACACATATTCTAAAAGATAAGCAGAAATTTTTCTACATATGTACATATTCGTATATATAAAACTATAGATATTAAATACACATAAATTCATTGACATATGTGAGGAAATGTGTGGCATAAATCATTTAAATTTAATATAAAGTTTCAATTAAATTTGTATTATAAATTCCAGAAATCATAATGAAAACTGTCACTTTTTAAACACTATAGAGTAGTTATAACTGTATAATATGAAGCTAAATTATGGCATGCAAAATTACATATGGAACGGGGTATTTTTTCTAAATAAATTCATTCATTTAGTCAGTAGTCAAGTTAATATTATTTGAAAGTTGTTAAAACGCATAAAAAGTGGCATATTGTATAGAAACACTGTTTCTGGTATATTACAAAGATTATGCACTGTGTAAGTTTAGTGAGAGAGAGATAGAGTTTTTCTAGGTATAGTAATTTCTCCTCTAACAGTGGGGTATATGAAGGATTCTACCCTTTGCCAAAGTGGATCGACTTTTTCATTCTTCTCCCAGGTCTGCTCCTGAAGTTGGGCTTTTCATGGATAACACACTCAGGGTCCTTTCCCTGTTTGACTAACAGAAGCACCAGCTGGAAAACAAGAAAGGGAAATAAAGGTAAGGTATTTAATTGTTCTTGTCCCTCCTTGTGTGCTTGGTTCTTTGCATGAACGTGTCCCTCTCTATTCAGGGGACCCTGCCCATACTGGGGGACCTCTACCGAGGTCACTGTCTCCCCACGGGGTGCCCACTCCCCAAAGGAGACTCTCTCCCCACAGCACCCTCTCTGTTTTGTTTCCGGTAAGCACGTGACCACTCTCCCTACCTCTTCAGAGCAGAGGCAGGAACCGCACCAGCTTTCACTAGACCTAGGGCACAGCATTCTCCCTTGTGGTATACTTATATTGTACTTGTACTTTTAAAAATATTTCTTTTATTAATCTTCCCTTAAATCATAGCAATTTAGGTGGTATTATTGTGTGCCATTTACTTCCTGCCAGGACTCTGGCTAACTCAGGTTATGTTTCTATTTAACCCCAGTGGTGGGAGAATTTACAATGGAGGTAATTGAGACCTCATAGAAAAAAACAGTCAGAGAAAGCAACAGTAACCAATAGAAGACTTAATAAACTTCAGATTAGATTCACTAAGCAGCACACTAAAAGGAGTATTAATGAATTCCCACGACAGGTTTTTAATGAGAAATAATAGGTCTTATATTATTTTGCATTTACAATCCTGATATGCAGACACCTTTCTCACTTTCTCACTTCTCCCACTCCCTTTTAACCCAATATTTACCATTTTGTTTCTGTTCCTAAAGGAAAAAAAAAAAAAAATAGGCAGACTTTTATTTGTTTGAATGGTTGGATTTTAGCCTTTGTGCCTCTGAAAATATTGGATACTGCCTTTCACTATTCTACATGCGTTAATTTAATCTCCCTCCAGTTAGGATGGTCAAATTCTCCTAACAGTAGTCCTAGCTCCCTTCTTCTTCACAGATATCAAAGGAGAAGAGTTCTAAGATCTGGTCTTCATTTATAATTTCTCAGTTCTTCTTTTATACCCCATTATCATTTACCATTATTCCCCGTAAAATGCCTATGGAAAATGCATTTCTTGATTTTTAACAAAATTTATGCAGATTTCAAAAAATTATAGGAAATGGATTGACAAGTATTGACATTTTTCATAAAGGTGACCTGAACTTTGTGATATGCTAAGTAGTAACTCTGAAGAATAAATGGAATTTAAGTGAGTAAATGATATTCATGAAATATTATGGATATTCCTATTAAATCTATGAGACAGTAAAGCCTGATTACTATGAGTTAAAATTTTTCTAAAAATTAATAAGTACAAGTAGGTATAAATCAGAAATAAAACATAAATATTAGAATGTAAAGCATATAGTAGATATCTACCATTTGTACCCAGTTTTGTTTGTCTTATCTGCTCTTCTTTTCTCTTCTATTGACTTCTTTTGGGTTAAATACATATTTTTTAAATTTTGTTTTAATGTATAATGTTTGCACTATAACTGCATTATTTCTTTAGGGATTGCTCTAAAGATTGCAATATATGTTTTTAACCTTTACAGTCTATATGGAGTTAATGCTGAACCAGTTCACAGAAAATTTAAGAACCCTGCAGCTAAAAGGTTCATTTATACCCCTCTTTCTTTACTTTATGCTCTAGTTGTCATATGCATTACATTTATGTACACAACTGCACACAACTATGATATTAGTTACTGCTGTGTTATTCCATTGGCATTAAACAGTTATATGTACTTTAAAGAAATTATGAACAAGAGTCTATTTTTATATTTATCCATATATTTTTTTATCTGTAGTGCTTATTTCTCTTTCTTAGGATTTGAGATTTCATCTGATTTAGTTTCCTTTCACCCTAAGTAGTCTATTTTATTGTTTCTTGTAGTGCATATCTGATGGCAACACATTCTCTTAGTTTAATTTTATATGAAAATATTTTTTTACCTCCATTATTGAAGGACTTTTTCACTGAACATAGAATTCTCAGTGATACCGCTTTTCACTCTTTCTATGGACAAGACAAAGGTCATTTGTCCCCTGGATCTGCTGAATATAGTGTGCTGCTTTTTCTGTCTACATTCATGATTTTCTCCTTATTTTTGGTTTTCATCAATATGAATATGATTTTCCTAGATAAATTTTTCTCTACATTTATTTGCCTAGAGTTTACTGATTTTCCTGAATCTTTAAAATATTTCCCTAAATTTAGGAGATTTTGGCCATTTGTCTTCAAATATTTTTTTCAGCCCCTCCTCTTTTAGTTCCGGTACTTTATTCCAATTACACATTATTAAGCCTTTTGCTATTATCTTAAAGATTATTGACACAGTTAGCTTTTTCCATTTTGTTTCTGTTTTAACATATTTGATGATCTTTATTGACCTAATTTCAAATTTATTGACTTGTTTTCTGTTAGGTTCAATCTGTATTTAAGTCCATATTTTTACTTTTTTTAGATATTGTGTTGTAGAATTTCCATTGATTATTTATTTATTTTTATTTTTATTTTTTGAGACAGTGTCTCACTCTTTCGCCTGGGCTAGAGTGAATGCCGTGGCGTCAGCCTAGCTCACAGCAACCTCAAACTCCTGGGCTCAAGCGATCCTCCTGCCTCAGCCTCTCGAGTAACTGGGACTACAGGCATGCGCCACCATGCTCGGCTAATTTTTTCTATATATTTTTTAGTTGTCCAGATAATTTCTTCCCATTTTTCTTTTCTTTTTTTTTTTTTTTTTCAGTAGAGACGGGGTCTCGCTCTTGCTCAGGCTGGTTTTGAACTCCTGAGCTCAAACAATCCGCCGGCCTCGGCCTCCCAGAGTGCTAGGATTACAGGCGTGAGCCACCACGCCCAGCCCATTTGATTATTTTTATATTTTTATTTCTCTGCCGAGGCTACCTTTATAATCATTAATTATGGCAATGTGTATAATATTTTGTAAATTGTTTGCTAATTCCACATCTGGATCCTCTCACAATCAATCTACATTTATCACATTTTTCTACTATTGGCCAAGTTCTTCTCTTTTTTTAATATGCCTATTAAATTTGACTTGCATTCAATTTTGCATACAATATTATGTAGAGGCCCTGGATTTTCTTTTGTTTCTCTGAAAAGTTTCGATTTATTTGTTTTCTGTAGAAAGTTATCTTGACTGGACTCAAACTAGAAATCATGTGTCTCTCAGTTGGGCAGGAGCTGGAATGTCTCATCAGTTACTAACATTTCAGTCTTAGCTAGGCTGCTTAATGTCTGCCCATTGCATGCCTAGTTTAGGGGTTAGCTGGGATTTCGACAGGATTTATATGCAGAGGTTTCCCCTTCATGGCAAAATAAAATATCCTATGAGTTTTAGTTTTCTATTGCTGCTATAACATATTACCACAAATTTAGTGGCTTAAAACAATACAAATTTATTATCTTACAGTTTTGTAGGTCAGAAGTCTAACAAATGTATCACTGGGTAAAATCAAGATGTAAGCATGGCTGAGTTCCTTTCTAATGACTCTAGAATGAGAATTCATTTTCTTGCCTTTTCCAGTTTATAGAGGCTGCCAACATTCCTTCACCGTGGTTTTCTTCCTTCATTTTCAAAGCCAGCATTGTTATATCTTTCTGACCCTCTCCTGTGCTTCTATAGTCACGACTCTGTCTGACATTTACCAGGAAGTGTTCTTTACTTTTAAGAACTCATGTGATTAGTTTGGATTTACCTGGATAATTCAGTATAAAGTATCTCAAAGTCTTTAACCTCAATTACATCTGCAAAGTTTTTTGGTGAGGAAGTTAACATAGTCATAGCTTCCAGGGATTAGGATATGGGCATTTTCTGGGAACATCATTTTTGTACCTGCCATACTACACCACCTTACACACAGTTATTCCAAAACGATGGAGAAACTCCCTCATGAAAATGTGGCAGTCTATGTTGCCTCACCTTAAATCTGGGCAGGCCTATGACTCACATGGAAGTGATGCTATACAACTTTTGAGAGCTGGCGATAAAAGGTAATAGAATTTCCACTTATTTATTTATTTATTTAGGGTGCTTCTTGTTAGGACCAAGCATCATGCTCTGAGACCGTGTGTTCTGGACAGCAGCCTCAGCTGAGATCTCTATCAACAGTTAGCATCAATCAAAGCTATGTGATTGACAGCCTTTGAGATGACGTTAG
This sequence comes from Indri indri, assembly GCA_004363605.1. NCBI lineage: Eukaryota > Metazoa > Chordata > Mammalia > Primates > Indriidae > Indri > Indri indri. The sequence goes on from RJWJ010029252.1 coordinate 16,961, forward strand.
CCCCAGCCACCATCTAACCACAACTGCATGAGAGATGCCTGCTGAGAGTTTCCTAGTAATGCCCAATCATACCCAGAACTGTGGAGGACAAAAATAATGCACTTTTTTTTAATATAAGTTTTGGTTATATTTATCATTCGACAATAGATAACTGTAGCACGATCACAGACTATGTTCTTTCTGTTTTTTCCTCTTAATTTCTAGCTGCTCTGTTTATCCCAAGCCCTGCCCTGTGTTTCTTCAAGACAGTAAAACAGTAGGGGTTTTTTGTTCTCCATGGGGCCAAGTGTGGCCTACTTTCAGACCAAAGGCCGTGACTTATCGAGTATCATTCCTTCCATTCAAGAGTAGCTTCTCTTCCAGATTCTGCACTTTGTTCATTTTCTCAGTAGCTTCGGGTGTTTTTTGGTTTCTAATTTTATCCACAATTTATAGCTGTTGTTTATGTGGAAGGCTCAGTCTGATAGTAGCATCCATGCTATTGTCATAAGCAGAACCTCTGACAGCAATAGATCTTGAATGACACTCACTAATTTGCCAAGTTTCTATTTTATAATATTTCAGATATACTGAGAAATATATATACCTTACACATATATAACCTCCATTTCAGTTTATCAAGTCTTAATAGTTTATTAAATCCAAATTACTTGCATGTTTTTGCTTCAGGTGTTTTTTTCCTCTTAAGAAATGGAATGTATTCGAATCTGTGTACCCCTCTTTGACCAGACTTGCATTTCTAGCATTAATTTTATATGGTACATTTAGAAATATACTGTGTTAAAGTTGTCAGTAATCTATTGGGATTTTTCATTAATATTTATAAGTGGAAAAAGCTTTTAATTTTACCTGCATATGTGTATAAGTAATTGGAATGTTCTAGATGGAAGATTCAAAACTGAATTTAGTGATTTACTTTTTTTTCTGAAAAATATCTTATTGTAAAGGTTTAAATAAATACAAATTAATGTCTTCTGGAAATTTAATAAACACGATTTAAAGTCTACCTTGGCTAGGTGTTACTTTAGTTGGTTTGTTTAATTTCCACTTCAGTTGTTTTCTACTACTCCTTTTAATCTACTCCTTTTTATTTCAAACAAAGATATCTTGCCCAAGAATTATTTTATAGCTATTTTGTTTAGCTGCTAGGCATTTTTTTCTTTTCCTTTTTTTGTTTCTTTTTGTTTTGTTTTGTTTTTTGTTTTTTGTTTTGTTTTTTGCCACTGTTGGAGGAAGTTTATATATATTTTTTCTGTTATTAATTTATTTAATTTTCCACTTCAGTCAGAGATTAACTCTACACTACACCAACTTTTAAAATTTGTTGAGACTTTTTTTTTTCTTCTGGAAACCAGCATGTTGTCTAGCTTTATGAATTTCCTATGTGCCCTTGAAAGACTATATATTATTTTCTTTAGTTATAGAAGGAGTGTTCTTTAAATATCAATTATGTTAAGCTGTTTGATAGTGTTTTTCAAATATTTTATATTCATATTAATTTTGGGGGTAATTTTTGTATCAACTAATGAGAAAGGAATGTGGATATCTTCAAATATCATTCTAGGTTTGCCCATTTCTCCTTCCTTTCGCTTCTCTGTGTTTTTGCTTTTATGTATTTAGAAGTTCAGTTATTGGGGGCATAGATACTTAACATTGATAAGAGTTGCTTGTTGCATTGACTCTTTTATCATTATAAAATGTCCCTCTGTATCCCTGGTAATATTTCTTTTTGTGAAATCTACTTTGAATGATATTATACAGCCACATTAGATTTCTTGTACTTAGTGTTCCTGTGGTATATATTTTCCGTTGCTTACTTTTAATCTATCTTTATTTTTATGTTAAATGTTGTTTTCTTATAAACGGAATATAATTGGCTCCTAGTTTTAATCCAGTAAGACAATGTATAGTATTTAATGAGAATTTTAGGCCATCTGAATTTAATGAAATTAATGTTTGATTTAAACTCTACCATTCCTGTCATTTGTTTTCTATTTGCCACCTTTCTTCCTTTTTTTTGCTGCGTCTTATTTTCTTGCCTTATTTTAGACTAAATATTTTGAATTACCTGAATATTTTTAATCAATACTTTGAGAATTCTATTTCATCTCTACTAATGGCTTATTAGCGATAGTGTTTTAATCATGTTTTTTGTTTTTATTGATTGCTCTGAACTTTAAAATACGCATCTTAAACTTGACACAGTGTTTCTGCAAATGATATTATGACACTGTCTAATTTAAAAACTTTAATCAATGTACTTCCATTTTTTTCTTCCTTCCTTGTGCTCTTTATTTAATATTTTAGTTCTACATGTATTTTGTTCCCTATAATACGTTATTTTAAAGTATATTTAAACAGTTTTCTTTTTTATAAATTGAAAAGTGATTTTTTTTTTTTTTTTTTTTTGAGACAGAGTCTCACTCTCTTGCCTGGAGCGAGTGCCATGGCGTCAGCCTAGCTCACAGCAACCTCAAACTCCTGGGCTCGAGCAATCCTACTGTCTCAGCCTCCCAAGTAGCTGGGACTACAGGCATGCGCCACCATGCCTGGCTAATTTTTTCTATATATATTTTTAGCTGTCCAGTTAATTTTCTTTCTATTTTTTTGGTAGAGACGGGGTCTCGCTCTTGCTCAGTCTGGTCTCCAACTCCTGAGCTCAGAACGATCCGCCCGCCTCGGCCTCCCAGAGTGCTAGGATTACAGGCATGAGCCACCTCGCCCGGCCGAAAAGTGATATATTTTTAAATGTATTTATCTACATAGTTACAAATATGGCCCTCTATTCATTTGTGTGTGTTCATGTTTTCTTTTGTTATCACTTTTCTTCCTCTTGACCTTCCTTTAACAACAAATCTGCTGGCAACAAATTCCCTTAGCTTTTGCGTATTTGAAAAGGTCTTTTTTCTTTTTCTTTTAGAATATATTTTCACTGGATTTAGAACAAATTCTATATCTATAAAAATAAAAATGTACAGTTGATTGACAAATTCTTTTTTTTAATCACTACAGATAGTGTTCTCATGTCTTCTGGAGTGCTTACTTTCTCACCAGAAGCCTGTGTTAATTTTTATCTTTGTTCCTATATCTTGCTTGGGCACTGTCGAATTTCTTCCACGTATGGGTTTGGGGATTTCATTAAATCTGAAAAATGTTTGATTTTTCTACCCTGTCTTACTTGGACTTTAATAATTTATTCACCACGTTATAACCTCATAGATTAGTAAGGCTTTTATTTTTTCTGCCTTTTTCTATGTTTATGATTTATTTTGAATGATTTCCATTGTATTATCTTCAAGTTTACTAATAATATATTCTTTAAGGTCTACTAATGCTGTTAATATTATCCAGTGGATCTTTATTTTCTATGTTGAATTTGGATCTTTCTTAGATTTTCCATTTCCCTCCTATCTTCATATATTTCTTTAAAATCTTGATAAATTTAATACCTGTTTTATTGTTTTTGCTCATTCCACTGTGTCTATTATTTCTGGGTTTCTTTCTATTCTTCTGGTTATTTTTTGTACTTTCCTATGTATATATATATGTCTAGTACTTTTTAAATCATTACTGTGGAATATCTATTGAATTTTGTCTATTTTTGTTAATGAATGTTGAGCTTTTTTTTTTTTTTTTTTTTTTTTTTTTTTTTTTTTTTTTTTTTTTTTTTTTTTTTTTTTTTTTTTTTTTTTTTTTTTTTTTTTTTTTTTTTTTTTTTTTTTTTTTTTTTTTTTTTTTTTTTTTTTTTTTTTTTTTTTTTTTTTTTTTTTTTTTTTTTTTTTTTTTTTTTTTTTTTTTTTTTTTTTTTTTTTTTTTT
>RJWJ010029253.1:0-20783 GCA_004363605.1 Indri indri
AGGTATTGGATTCCTCCACTCCCTCAGTGCTAGGCTGTAGGTTGGCAGTAACTGTGTTCATCTCCATGAGTTCATAGTTCATGTTAAAATGTTTTACACTATAGCTACAGTCCTCTCTTTGGTTTCTATTACTTGTACTTTTAGCTTGCCTCTTCAGTAAAGTAAAGGGCCACACTGTTTTTAATCCAAGAGTGAGTATTCACTCATTGTTACTTTCCATTGACCCTTTACATAACCATTAGTCTTTTTATTCAACTCTCCTAAGTTACTCTATTTGAGTGAACCAACTGTTTCCTGGCAGAATTTTAGTGGATTCATATTGAATGTTAAGAGAAACTCTTCAAGTATTATTTTAAAACATTTGTTTTATTTTCTGCAATTACTTTAGTTCACAAACTTAATTTTCCTTTCAAAGTATTAGCTAAATTATTGACACCTCCAACTAAAACATCCTTGGATAATTTAAGGGAGTCACCAAAGTTGTGTTCCACATGTCAGATGCTTCCATGACATCAATTATTTATTTTCCTTTTCCGTCAGATTCCACTTGCGTGCCACCTGTTCCCAGCATTGCTGCTTCAGACACTTACTGCTTATAAGGAATAAGATTTTTATGTCAACTGCTGATAGACACTTAAAAGCTTTCAGTCTTCTAGGTGGTAAGGAAATTGCTGCTTAGGTTTGTTGCTACAAGTGAAAATTAACTCTTTTGTGACACTGTTTTGCTTTTGGTCACTAGGTTTCAAATAAATTCTCATATCCAGTGTTTCCCTGTTTTCTTCATGGAGGTAATTTTGCTTCAGTTTCTCTCTCATCTAACCATAGGAATTTAAATTTACACCGTATATGCAGGCAGGGAAACTGATACCATCATCATCACTCTATTCTCCTTTCTTCATTTGACTCTTTCAATCTAACACTTTTTTCCTTCCACATTCAGAAAAGTAAAAGCTTGTGTAGAGGTGGGTAGTTAAACTAGGAATACTTCTATAAGAGGATTTTCTGCATGGATGCTATTTGAGCTCAGCTCCTCTTGACCAGTAATTCTCAAAGTATGTTGTCTCCAGATCAGCAGCATCAGCATCACTTAAGAATTTGTTAGAAGTACACATCTGTGATCCTTTTCCCATATTCATGGGGAACAAGAAACAACTAGGGACAAGGAACAACTATTAATATTTGTGTTTTAACCATCCCTTCAGGAAGTTGTAATTCGGTCAAAGTTTTGGAGTCCCTAATCTAGAAAAAGTCGCCTTGTAAATTAGCAACACAGAGATAAATACTTAAGGTAAAAGCTTTAAGTCAAGGGGTTTTCATTTTTCTTATTATTTTCGTTGATTTTCCTCCTTTACTATAAGAATGGGAAGATAGATTTTAACACTAATTTTCTGTAATTGTTTCAACTTTAAACTTTATTAATTTATATTGATTATATTTCCATTACTTCACCTGAGTCAGAGTTAGCAATTTTTTTTTTTTTTTTTTTTAATATTGGTGGTGACTTTGGGGAGAGGAGTTTAGGGGGCTAGAAATTCTGCATTTGTTTTCCAAATTTGTGCCATGCTCTTTTTGATTTCTGAGGCTTTGTCTTTCACTTATAATTCAAATTAGACCACATGTTATTTCTGTCTTGCTGAAGCAGTTTTGTTTTCACTCCCCTGTCACTTTCCTTATACGTTACCCATTATTAACAGGAATCTAATTTAGCAAAAGGAAGGGACAATGTTATTAAATGGGTTTGGGATGGCTATATGTGGACAATCATAGAACACATACAGTGACTCATATCAGTTTCATGACTTTATTTCAAAGTTGTTACAACTAATTTATCTACTTAATGTATTTGGTTCTTCCTAAGAAAACCTAACTTAAATTTCTACAATGTCCATCCTAACCCTAAAATATGCTAACAAAACATTTCAGATCAAATTCCATTGTTTTAAAGTTAAGTCTATTAATTATAATTATAATAATAACAAAACAATAAACTGAGAAATGGCAACAATCTCTATAGTTATCTAGTTTTTCTCTTGATTAATTTTAAAACAAAGCTTTCTAACCAATCAGAATATTGTTAATATAAGGGCCAACAAAAGCTTCATATTTAATAAAAAATAAATAAGTAAAGTCAATAATTATATATGAATGTATATTTTCCCATATTTAATGTTATCATCTATATTTTAAAAGGCGATTACTTTTCTAAGTAGATTCACAAATATACTAGTGGTATGGGCATAGAAATAGAAACTCTGAATTGAAAAGTCAAGTCAACATTTTGAAAAGAATAACAATTGTGTTTATTGGTGAATTAATACAAGACTGAATGTATTCAAAAATTTGCCTGGGTGGGTTAGCTCTTCCAAGATTTAGGTATAATGACAAGGTTTCTCTTCATTTTCTTTTGAAAAGTCAAATTTCAAAAGCTTAAGTTTTTAAAAACTTTGAATTTGAATTTCTTTGAAATTGATTAAAGTGCTATGAATTGTACATCTATGATGTGTATGCATATTCTAGGTTTTTTTTTTCAGTGTGTTCTAAGGCTATCCTGTACCCTAGATTTTAATTTTCTACTTTTAAGAATACTCTAATTTTTGGAAACTACTTTTACTGCTCTTCGATAATGCCCAATAGAACTCGCTTTGAGCAGCCAGATAAAAGTCAAGCAAGTGTGAAGAGTACAAATTGTATTTCTTAATGGTGTGAGGAAATATCTATAAAGCTGTTTAAAATGGACCAAAATTATATGCCCAGATATTTGGGTTACTTCTGTCATTTACAAATGAGTAATTTTTAGCAGATTCCTACTTGAAGAGAGCATGATTTCCTAAAAGTCTGTATAAAGACCCTAGCTAAAAACTATCAGCTAAGGTCTGTGAATTATAGAAAGAAATGATGACTCTACCATTTCAAAATACTTCGAAACCATATGTATATAATAGAAATAATACTATGGGGACTTATAATTTTCCTTTCTTTTTAGACCTTCAGATACTACTCAGTTACACTAAAACCTCCATTCTATAATAAAACAAAATATTTAGTTTATAACTGTATGCCTAGGTTATGGTTGAGAATTTAAACCAATACCACAATTAACCCAAGACATGCAAAAAATTTCCAACCTTGACTTGAAATAGATATATTATATACCATTAAATTAAAGTTAAGCTTAAAAACAAAATATTATTTTATTTTTGTTCATGCAACTTTAAAAACCGTGCATTTTGTTGTAAAAAATAAAATTAGAAAATTATTTTATACCTGCAATGATAATCTTTCTCACAGTTCATACATGTGAAATTATTCTTCCAAGAAAATGGCTCATGTGATGTTTGAATTCTCTTACAAAGCCTGTCTGTAAATATTGGTGAACAGATGCACATAACATCCTAGGAAAGATTAAAAATTATTTTAGAAATGTTTTGGATATTACAAACATAATAAATAGGTTATTACCTGGAGAGGAGTGAAAAATATTTTTGTAAATATGGAGTAGATGTTCCCTATGCAGCAACATGTAAAATCCTATTTTTAAAAATATCTCAACAGTAACGCCCATCTAACATGCTCTTCCCACTGTGCAAAAACACTCTAATTGTGAGTTGGGAGCTATATCTCATCGCTCTTGAATGTAGGCTAGATTGTGACTATGGAGAAAGTGATGCTATGTGACCTCCAAGGCTAAGTTTAAAAGGCCATATAGCATCTGTCTAATTATCTTGGGATGCTTGTTCTTGGAACTCAGCCACTATATTCTGAGGAAGCCCAGGCAACATGGAGAAGTCATGTTTCAGATTTTGGCTAATAGCCCCAGCTGAGAGCCCAGCTGACAGCAAACATTAACTATCAAACTTGTGTACTAGAAAACCTCAAAGATAAACTCCAAGCCCAGACACTTTCTGACTGCAAGTTCATGAGAGACTCAAACAATAATCTCCCACCTGAGACAAGTCAACTCACAGAACCATAAGAGATAATAATAAAATAACTATTTTAAGCCACCAAGTTTTGTGGGTGATTATGCATAGAAAATTAGAACAAGGAATACATCCATACATCTATGGGTAGGTACAAAGAAAAATGAGACTAAATTTGATAGACTTATAAGTTAATTTCACCTGTAATCTAAATACAGCCTAGTCATCATATTTTTTTCTCTTCTTGTCCTCCTTATTTCTTCCTCTCCTTTTTCTTCTTTATCATTATCATCACTGTCATCATCATATCATCATCATAATTTTCATACTAACAACAATATTTGATAGGTAATTTCAAGGTGAAAACCCCATGTACTTAAAAAGAATGATTTTGTTTCTTCCTCATGGAATACAATCAAATAGTACTCATCTAAGACAAAAGTAAAGATAAAAGAGGTTGAGAGCTTGCCAAAAGTCATATATGGGAATGGTGGAAATGATAACATGCATGATATTCCAAATCACTTATCTATAAAATTGTTTTTTGAAACATAATTACAAACAATACAGGAAAAAGTAAAATAGAGTTAAAGTACTTTTATGAATTAATAGTTAAATAGACATCCATTAAAGATCACTTCTTATATTAAGATACTCATAACTAGTAAAATTAGAGAGTTGGTTTAATTTCTCATTATTCTCAGATTTAAAAACAAGAAATCAAATATCCTTTCAATAATTATTGATAGACTATTGTATTAGTTTTCTATATATAACAAATTTTATTTATATAGCAAATCATTACAAACTTAGTGGCTGAAAGCAACAAAAACTCATTATATTATAGTTCCAGAGGTCATAGGAGTTTTAGTGGGTCACCAGTAAGGTATCAGCTGTGTTCCTTCTGGAGTCTCTAGGGGAGAATTTTTCCCTGACTTTTCAATCTTGTAGATGCTTCCTTCAGTCCTTAGTTTATAACCATTTCTTCCATCTTCAAAACCAGCATCATAACATCATCAAACCTCTCTAGAATGACTCTGATTCTTCTCCCTTTCCCTTCCGTTTTAAAGGACCCTTATGATTACATTGGGCCCATCCAGATAACTCAGGATAGCATCAGCTGATTAGCAGCCTTGATTCCACCTGCAGTCTTAATTTCGTTTGGTATGTAACATAACATGTGCACACATTCCTGGATTAGGGCATAGACATCTTTATTTGGGGTGGGGGTAGCAGGATGAGGGGCTTAGACTGCCTACTACAACTGTAATTTCCTTGATTGTGAGAAGCATGCCTTATTGCTCTTTGCACTTGTATTTCCCGATATTGTGCCTTGAATATTGAAGGTTAATAACAAGTCTTGGGTGTTGAAGTAGAAATTCCAGATGGATTAAAAAATAATCTTATAGTAGGCCTTCTCTGTATAGTACGTGTTCTGTATAATTAAATTAAGCCTTCTCAGAAATTATTTACTAAAGACTTTGTCAATAGAATGGACATTTTTCCAGGAAAGAAAAATTCCACTTTTAAAGAGTTAGTAACAAAAAGTTGAAGGATTTGGGAAAAAAAAAATAAAGTTTTAAAGTTCTTTAAAGAGTTGGTGACAAATACGAATCTTGATAAAAATGAAAAGATAATGATTTGTGGAGGCAGCTAATAATTATTTCCTGGTCTTATGTATTTAAATTTTAAATTAAAAAGTTAAAGTATAACAATGATAAATAATTAAAAGCTAAAGGAAAAATTTGAAAAGTAATAACTAAAAATGAAAAGTGTACAAAATTATATTGTTTTCAGTGGAGAATATTGGTGGAACAGCAAAAAATGAAATTGAACAATGTTTTTAAAGTTAGGATTTCTATGTAAAAAGAAAAAAATAAAATAAAGTAGATTTTCTGATTTTTCTGAGTTTGAAAATTATACTATCTTAACAAGAATTTTAATTACTTGTACTTTTCAAATTGTTTGGTAATAATAAAATATATATTAAAGCCATTCATTTGTATGTTAGATTCCAACTTACCTTTGGCATATTGATACAGTCAGTGCCATTTTGAGATGGTATTGATGAACACTCATTGATATCAGTTTCACACTTGTGAATGAGGAATCCTTCTGGACATTCACAATTGTAAGTAGAGCTGCTATTTTGGCAAATTCCTCCTTTCCAACAAGACTGAGAAACAGAAGATTTTGTTGACTCCTCACAGAAGGGACCTTAAAAGATCATGAAAGAAAAAAAGAAAGAAGAAAGGAAAGAAAGAAAGAGAAAAAGAAACAAAGAGAAAGAAAAAAAGAGGAAGAAAGAAAGAAAAGGAAAGAAGAAAGAAAGAAAGAGAGAGGAAGGAAGGAAGAAAAGAAGGAAGGAGAAAGAAGAAAGAAAAGAAAAAGAAAAGAAAAATGAACATAGATATGTAGCAAAACTCATTATAGAAAAAGTTTCTAGAGTTCATGGAATCTTTGTCTTTAACAGGTGTGTTACAATGCAGTATAAGTTATAGAAAACCCACTGTGAATGTACAATTCAATAATTTTTGCAAATATATAGAGCTATTCAAGCATCACCACAATACAGTTTTAGTATAACTCTTTTACCTGAAAAAGAGCTCTTTTGTAGTCAATCTTTGTCCCTAACTCCAGCCCCAGGTAACCATTAATCTTTCTGACTCTGTAGATTTGCCTTTCAGGGGCATTTCATAAGAATTGAATGATATAATATGTGGTCTTTTGTTATTGGCTTCTTTCGTTTTAGCATAATTTTTTGAGAATTTTTCATGTTGTATCACATACCAGTACTTGGTACTTTATATTGCTAAAGAGTAATTCACAATACATACATTTCACTTATCAGTTCATCAATTGGTGGACATTTGTTTCCACTTTTGGGCTGTTATGAATAATGAATTCACACATAAGTATTTGAGTGCATACATATTTTCATGTTCCTTGGACAGATTCCTGGAAGCAGAATAGTTGAGTTTTATGGTAAATTTCTATTTAACATTTTAAAAAACTGCTAAACTATTTTTCAAATTAGCTGTACCATTTTATATTCCCACAAGCGATGCATGAGATTTTCTGTTTCTCCACATTCTTGCCAACATTGGATATTGTATATCTTCTTTATTATAGCCATTCTAGTAAATGTAAAATGGTATCTCATTATGATTTTAATTTTCATTCCCTAATGACTAGTTATTTTGAGCATCTTCTCTCACATATATTAATCATTTTCATCTTCTCAAATGAAATGTCTATTCAAATTTTTTAACTATTTTTAAATTGTGTTATCTATTTTCTTAAGATTGCATATGTTCTTTGAGTGCGTCTTTGTATATTTTGGATACATGTCCTTTGTGATATATGTGACCTGAAAATATTTTCTTTTTGTCTTGCCTTTTCCATTTTCTCCCTGTGATGACTCCGGATAGCCAAAGTTTTATTTCATTAAATCCAACTTATTAATTTTTCATTTTTTTGATTATGTCCATTGTCTCATTTTTTCTTTTACATGTCCTGCTTTTGATGTTATATCTAATAACTCTGCCTAACCCAAGGTCATGAAGATATTCTCATATGCTTTATAACAAGTTTTGTATTTTTAGCTCTTACAATTATATCTCTAATCAACACGAATTTATTTTTCTGTATGGTGTGAGATAATGATTACATTATTTTACATATTTTGCATATAGATAAATAATTGTCCTGGCACTTTCTGTTCTTTAAGATGATCCTTTCCTCATTTATAATAATTGCTTTATCCCCTATTGTTAAAACTGGCCATAAATATAAGAGTTGATTTCTGGCCCTCTCAATTTTGTCCTTATATATATACCCGTCCACTGATATATATATATATATATATACACCTTTCTATATGGTATAACACAGTTTCCAGATAAATATATAAATATAGAAATGTAAATAAGTAGATAGTAAGTTTTGAAAATGGGCAGTCATCCAACTTTCCCTTTTTTTGCCTGAAAAATTATTTTGCTCTATGGACAGTTTTGTTTTTGCAGTTCCATATAAATTTTTATATTAGCTTCTCAATCTCTACACAAAAGCCTACTGGAATATTGATAGGAATTTTATTAAATCAACAGATAAAATTGGGAAGAATTTCCATCCTAACAAGATTGAAATCCAATCAACGCAGATGCAACGTCTCTCCATTTCTTTTGATATTCTTTTATTTCTCTCAGCAAAGTTGTGTAGTTTTAAGTTAATCTTGCATTTAATTTGTTAAATTCATATCTAAGTATTTTTCCTTTTGATGGTCTTGTAAATGGAATTGTTTTCTTAAATTTATTTTTGAAATTTTGCTGTTAATATACAGAAACAAACGACTTTGGATATTTTCTTTTATTCTGCAAAGTTTATGAAGTCATTACTAGTATTGGTAGCTCTTTTTGTATTCCTTAGGATTTTCTACATAGGGGATATTGGCATCTGTGAATGAAAAATTATACTTCTTCCTTTTAATCTGTTTGTCTTTAGGTATTTCTCTGTATGTGTGTGTGTGTGTGTGTGTGTGTGTGTGTGTGTGTGTGTGTGTGTGTCTACCCATCAAATAGTCTGAAACTCAAGTACGATGCTGAATAGAAATGGAAAAGTAGATATTGCCTTGTTCCCATTGTTAGGGGTAAAACTGTCAGTGTGGCACCATTACAATTATGTTCACTAGACATATGTCATAGATGCTTTTTACCATATTAAGAAATTTTATTATCTTTCTAATTTGATAAGAGTTTTTATAATGAATGGGTATTGAATTTTGTGAAATGTTTTTGGCAACTATTGATATGATTATGTGGGTTTTGTCTTTTATTATATTACTATGCTGGATTTTCAGTTGTTAAACTAATATTGCATTCCTGGGAAAAATCCTACTTTGTCAGAGGATAAATATATTTTTTATGTTACTGGATTAGATTTGCGCATATTTTGTAGAGGATTCCCTATCTATATACATAAATGATAGTGATCTTTATTTATTTATTTTACTTGTAACATCTTTGCCTTTGGTTTTGGTATGAGGGTAATACTGACCTCATAAAATGAAGTCATATGTGTTCTCCTCTCTTCTATATTTTCTGAAAAGTAAAGTCTCTGAGGACTGGTACTAATATCTTAAATAGTTGGTAGGTCTATATAGATTTTCTATTTCTTCTTAAAGCACTATTAGTGATTTGCATCTATCTAAGAATTTATCCATTTCATTTAAGTGGTCAAATTTGTTGGCATAATGCTGTTCTTAGTATTTCCTAATGATCTTTTAAATTTTGAATGATCATTATTGAGTCCTCACTTTCAAAGTTGATTTTGCTAATTTGTGTCTTACTTTGTTTTTAGTTTTCTATTCCAACTTAAGATTTGTCCATTTTATTTTTCTCAAAAATCAATGTTTTGTTTCATTGATTTTCTCTAAGAAGTTTTAATGATTTCTGTGCAAATCTTACCATTCCCTTTCTTTTGCCTGCTTTGAATTTAGTTGGCTCTTCTTTTTCCATTTATTTAAGGTAGAAGCTTAAATATTGGCTTGAGAGCTTTTTCTTTTCCAAAATGTTGAACTTTGTACACTTCCCTTGAAGCACTGTTTTAAGGACATTTAATAAATTTTAATAGGATTCCATTGTAGTTGTTTTCTTCTTTGGCTTTCAGGTTATTTTAGAAATTTGTTGTTTAATTTTCAAATATTTGGAGATTTCTCAAAATTGTTCTGCTGCTTATTTCCAGTTTAATTTTGTGAGGGCTGGAGAACAGATATGATATGATTTTTATTCCTTCAGACTTATTGAGACTCATTTTCTTGCCATACACATTTGCTGGTATACTATCAACAACAGAATTGTATTATACAAGTGCAGGTTTAGTACTTGAAGGAACGTGTGAGTGGTTGCCCTCTTCAACTTTGTGCCCTATGCAAGTCACTTGCCTCCCCTAGCCTCTGCCCTGATAAGTTTATGTTAATAAATTAATAAAGTAGTAATTTTAGGGCCCACGCCTGGGAGCTCCACAGCAGTTTTTATAGCTCCTGGATCAGCAGGTGCTTTATTTCATAGTTGAAAAGCATTTGTCAGATTATATCTAAGGTGTTGTCATTAGGCACACCGCAATGGCAATAAAAAATAATAACTGCAGTAGTGAGCTGACAACCCTGGTCATATCTGTGAACTCCTAGATTTTGAAAGAAAATTTTACTCTTGTACTCCTCTTGGCCTGAATAGCGCGTTGGACAATTGATAAGTGTTGGAGACAACTGAAATGAGAAATATCTGACTCTCAGCTAAAAATGACATACTTGGTCTCCAGAAATTAAAGTATTTACACTTCACATGTATAAACCGTGTCATCCAATTCACTATGTAACCAAAGGCTTATTAGTACACAACATATTTATTGGAAAAAAATCTCTATATCAAACTCATTCATTATTATTTTAACAGGAGTATCAAGAAACTTTAGCCACAAAGGTTTAAGTTACTTAGTAATAGCATGCAAGTCATAAAACACCACTTATATGACATGATGTTAATTCACTTGAATTTTGGATTATGTGTTAAGTTCTAGAACAGAAAAACAGAAAAGTAATGTAAAATGTTGACCAACCACACCATTGGCATTATCAGATTAGAACAACTCAACCTTTTATTTGTGGATATTAGTATATAAATATTTATTTTGATCACACAAGAAAGAGTGAATATGTATTTCTCAGTGTTGTAATATATTAACATCATGTTTTCCTATTAAACAATTAAACATAGGAAATAACATTTAATGATATTTCAGACGTAAATATTACCTAGAATCCTATAATAAATTGTTTGAAGGATACTACCTTATATATACATATATGTAATATTTCACATTTCCATAATACTTACATCGATACTTATTTGATAAAATTCCTATGACAAACCTGGCATTTAAAAGGTCCATTATTATATAGTTTTTTTTAATGACACATTTTAATTGTATGTATTTATGGTGTACCATTTGATGTTTTGATACCTATGTGTTGTATAATGATCAAATCAGGGTTGTTACCTCATCCATTACCTCATGCATTTGTCATTTCTTTGTGGGTAAGAACATTTAAAACCTTCTCTTTTAGCTATATTGTAATATACAATAACCTTACTGTTAACCATAGTCACTCTATTGCACAATATAACATCAGAACTTATTCCTCCTGATCGTAAATTTGTACCCTTTACCAACCTCTCCCCATCTTCTTCTCTCCCCTCCCTCCCTAGTCTCAGGTAAATGCTGTTCTACTCTTTGCTTCTATGATATCAATATTTTTTACTTTTTTTAGATTTCACTTATGAGTAAGATTGCACAGTATTTGGCTTTCTGTATCTAGATTATTTCACTTAACATGAGATATATATCCAAAATAAATTAAAATTAGTATGTCAAAGAAATATGTGCACCCCCGTGTTTATTACAGCACTATTTACAATAGCCAAGATACGGAATCAACCTAAGTGTTCAAGAACAGATGAATATATAAAGAAAATGTGACATATATACACAATGGAATACTATTTGGCCACAAAAAATAATGAAATTTTGCCATTTTTGATAACATGGGTGAACATGGAAGTAAATCATGTTAAGTAAAATAAGTGAGTTTTATATTTTAATTTTATTTTAAGTAAAAAATACATAATTTTTCTAGAGGTTAAAGAACTTGCCACATGTTACTCAGCTGGCTAATTAATTACAGATTAATAATAAAAATTATGCATAGTACCTAACCCTATAATAATTCCATGCTTTTTTCACCACAACCCATACCCGGTAGATTAGTTCTGTATAAAAGGATAGAAGACTCAAATACCATTTGATTGTTAGTACTAGTTCAGTATTCCTACTCTAGGATACAATATTATGTTATTCAACATCATATGTTAAATATAAACAGACACAAAAATAAATTAAAAAATTATTTTTCTTCTATAGACAAACAAAACTCTCTAAATATATACCCTTTGGCAGTTCCCAAAGTAATGTATAGGATGAAATAGTAAACAGTGAAATGTATATTTTTTAATGTTTTATTTTGAAATAATAATAGATTCACAGAAAGTTACAAAGATAGTACCAAGAGGTCTTGGGTATATTTACATCTTACATAACTATAATATTATATCTAATCATTATATTATACTATATAAAACTACACTACTATATCAAAACTAGGAAATTGGCATTAGTACAATGTGCAGGTAGAGTTCCAGGTCATTTTATCACATGCGTAGATTCAGCTGATTCCTCATTATCAAAACATAGAACCATTGTATCACTGCAAAGATCTTCCTCATACTAACCCTTTATAGTCTCACCTACCCCTTACCCCCTACAATGTCTAATCATTGGCAACCATTAATTTTCTCCATCTCTATAGTTCAGTCATTTTGATAATGTTATATAAATGGAGCCATACAATATGTGACTTTTTGAGATTGTCTTTTTTTCAATTATAATGCTCTTGAGATATATCTGAGTACTTATGTGTACAAATAGGTCATTTTTTAATGGTAATTGGTGAATAGTATCCCATAGTATGAATGTACCACAGTTTGTTTAACCATTCACTTATTGTAGGACATTTTGATTATTTCCAGTTTTTCACTATTACAAATTATTTTGGAATGAATGTTTGTGTCCCCATAAATTCTTATGTTGGAGCCTAATCCTCAGTGTAATGGATTTGGAGATGGGACCTTTGGGAGGTAATTAGATCATGAGAGTGGAGCTCTAATAGCTTTGTAAGAAATCAGAGAGCTAGCTTTTCCTCTCTTTGCTCTTTGCTGTGTGAAGATACAATGCATTTACAGCCATCTGCAAACCTTGAAGTGGGCCTCACCAGATAATGGATCTGCTGGTACCTTGATCCTGAACTTCCCAGCCTCCAAAACTGTGAGAAATAAATTTTGATGAAGCCACTCAATCTGTGTTAATTTGTTTAGAAGTCAGAACTAAGAAACAAAGCTACCATGAATACTCGTGAGCAGATTTTAATGTAGAAATAAATTTTTATTCCTTTAGGATAAATTTCCAAGAGTGAGACTGCTGGGTCACATGATTTTTAGTTTTTAAAAGAAAGCATCAAATTGTTTTCCAGAGGGGCTGGACTGTTTTACACTCCCCACAGCAATGTATGAGAGATTTAGTTACTCCTCATGCTCACCAACATATGGTGTTGTCATTACTTTTTATTTTAGCCATTTTCATAGCTGTAGTAATATAGTATTGCGGCCTTAATTTGAATTTATTAATGGTCAGTAACATTGAACATCTTTTTTGGTGCTTATTTGCTATTTTTATAGCTCTTCAGTGAATTGTCTCCTCATAGTTTTTGTGTATTTTCAACTACATTTTTTATTTTTGGCCACTGAGTTTTGAGAATTCTTTATATAGTCTAGATATGAGTCTTTTGTCAAATATGTGGTTTGCAAGTCTGTAATTTGTCTTTTAATCTTCTTAATATCATATTAATATTTCCAGAAAAAAAGTTTTACTTTCATAACTTTGATGTATTTATTTAGTTTTTTCTTTTATGAATTGTGCTTTTGTTGTCATGTCCAAGAGCTCTTGCAGTGATCTACTCTCATAAGTTTGTGAGTTTAGGAACTCGAAGATTTCAAAAGGGGAAGACTGCTTTTTCTGAGGTCACAGCATTTTGTGTGTACATTTTCAGCTGTGATTTTCTCTGTTTCATCTTTTTAATTTATCTGATATCATGGCCCCTCAATTTTCTTATAAATTCCTGAAAAAAAAAGTCTGATAACGGTCTCCATTTTATGCCCCAGCAACACTGTGTTTGTTCCTTTTAATGAGATGTTTGAAGAAGGAAAATAAACATTTATGCTTAGACCACCAAATTAATTAAGATATCAGACATCAGAATTTTTCTCACTTAAAATATTCTTCATCACAGATATGAAGCAAGTAAAATAAAACTTTGATCAATTAATTTAGATTAATGTGTGTATCAACATTTACTGTGTCAAGGAATATTCTAGGTATTCAGGTTATAGCAATATACGAAACAGATTTTTTCCTTATAAAGATATGACTTTACAAGGGAATAGAACAAATTTAAAAGACAAATAATAAAATAAGTAAATAACATGTTTAATAGTACTAAATGGTGTGGAGAAAAATAAACCAGGAAAAGGAGTGGCAGGAAAAGTAGTTCTGAAGGGGCTGATTACATCGTGTAGGATGGTCAAAGAAGGCCTAGAAGATGCAGGGACTACCTGAGACTTGCAGAAACAAGGGAATGAGGCCTGTGAATAACTTGAGGAAGAGTAATTTGAATAACAGCTCCCCTTATCTTGCTATATTTTCATTTTTAATCATCAACCACATTCTAAAAAATGTACAATACAAGGGTTTATGTTTATGATTTATCGCCTCCATTCAAATATAAGCTCCACTTGGACAGGTAATTCTGTTTTGTTGACTGATTTTTCATAGGCAAATATGGTGCTGCTATCCCGCAATAGATTCTTGGTAACTATTTGTTGAACAACAAATGCAACAATAAACAAAGAGCACATCAGCAGAGAAAACAGCAAATACAGAATCTGTGACTTACAAGCATGTTTGGGTGTTCAAGATGCAGAAAGGAAACTAGGAGACTGAGTCAACAAGGGGGTGCAGAAGAAGATGAGTTCAGAGAAAGAGGGTGCAATAAGCTATCTCAGGAACTCTAGCTCTGACTGCTTTTAGATTCTATGGAAAGACAATGGAGCACTTTCGGCTGAGAAGTGGCATGATCTCACATTTTTAAAAGATTACTTTGAAAGTAGGCTGTAGATGTCCAAGAAGGAAAGCAGAGAGATGTTTTTGGACT
This sequence comes from Indri indri, assembly GCA_004363605.1. NCBI lineage: Eukaryota > Metazoa > Chordata > Mammalia > Primates > Indriidae > Indri > Indri indri. The sequence goes on from RJWJ010029253.1 coordinate 14,800, forward strand.
ATTGCATTATTCCAGAAATGGAATTATGGGGACTGGATTAGGATGTTAGTGAAGGAGATAAAAAAAGATCAGACTCTAAGTGTATTTCGAAAATAAACTCTGATAGATTTGCTGATGGGTGTAAAAGGAAACAAAGAGTTAACGATGAATCAATTTTCTTTTTTTTATTGTAAGAAAACAGAAAGTAGGAATTAGTCTTTTCTGAGATGGGAAAGCAGGATGTGGGGGAGGAAATTGGAATTAGTTTTAGATATGCTGATTTTGAGATACTTATCATACATACTAGTAAAGATGACTTTACGCAGTTGATCACAATGATCTGTAGTTTAAGGGTGAGGCCTGAATTGAAGACATAAAATTGAGATTTCTGCACATATAGATAGTATTTAAAGCCAACTGACTGGCTGTCATCCTCTGGGGAAAAAAAAAAATAGAGAGAGAAGAAAGCATTGAAATTTAAATCTCACATGCACTTCAATATATAAGAATCACAGAGATGAGAGGTAACTGAAAAGTGATTAAGAAGGAACAACCAAAGAAGGGGGAAGCAGAAGAAATAAGAATGCGATATTTTTAAAAAACAGAATGTGTCAAATACCACTAATGGCTTATATAAGATGAAGAATTAGAATGAATTAATTAATGATTAAATTTAGCAATAGGGATTTTATAGGCATTGGTAGAGCTAGCTTTGTGGAATTGTGGGTATAAATATTCATTTGCATGAGTTTAAGAGAAAATTAGAAGAATGGAAATTGAAAGAGGAAATATTACCCTGGGCTGTTCAGTGTGATTCCTGAACCAGTAGAATCAACATTTCACCTGGTGTCTCACTATAAACGCACTCCAGACCTACTGAAGGAGAAACCAAGATTACCAAATGATTCATATGTAAATTAAAGTTTGTGAAACTCTGGTCTAAATATTTCTTTGAGTCTTATTTTATGATGAATAGAGACATAAAGTAGCAACTAAGGAGGTCTTCAGAGGTTGTCAAAGCATGCTTGTGAACAGATGGGATGATCGATTAGAGAGGGAAAATGGATAATGGAGAAAGAGGACAGGTTCCGGAGAAACATCTGCGAGAAGCGTAGAGTGACAAATGGAATCCTGTCCAGAGGTGAGGGATTGACATCAGGTAGGAGGTACCAGTGTAACAGAAGAAAGAACAGAAATAGATGGGCAAAAATCAAGATACCTGGTGTTGAACAGGCAGAGCCTGGTGATTCTTCTAATCGTTTCTATTTTTTGTTGAAATATAAATCAAAGAATCAATGGAGTGTGATAAAAGGTGTGGAAGTTGGAGTAGGGAAAAAATGTTAAGAAATGGTTGTCTAAGATGTTGAGAGAAAGAATGTACATATTAGAAAAACATACTAAGGTTCATGGGAGTTTCTAGGAACTCTTTGAAATTAGTGAATATGCATTTTAAATGAGACCAGGCACATGGTTACATGATTGTTTCACTGCAAACAAGTTAGTAAGTATAATAAATTTAATAGGTTTGGAATTGTCCAGGGTGTTACAAGGCAAGGAGAGAGATACAGGAGATTGAGGGTATGGGAAAACGGTAGTAATGACAGACCATATAATGTAATTGCATGAAAAGGAAAAGACATCATAAGGAGTTAAGAAATCATGAAAACACGTTAAAGACTCAATTAATTTTGTTTCTTGAGATAATGAAAAATTGATAGAATTTGGAATTCTAGAAGCAATGTATAGAAAGATGAGGAAATGTATCCTTGGAGCAGAATGCTTAAAAATTTATCTAATAAAAAAAAAACTATTATACTGGGTTTTCCTATCAGTACAGTACCTTTTTATAGTAAGAGAATATGTGGCATAAATAAGTAGCCTTTGAAAAAAAGGTGTTCATGATAAAGTAACAATTCTTCAGGTGTATGTTATTTTTATTTCAAAAGATAAATAAAAGCCCCAAATACACAAACACACATACACACATGCATGCAACCATGCATACATAACCCAAATAATTCAAACTAATATATTTAAGCAGCAATCCTATTATTATGAAATAATCTAAGTATTTTTTTATTTTAATAGAAATCACAATGGGGCTTCTATAAAACAAACTAGATTTGCTATCCTAACAAGGTACATACATCCGTGAAAAATCACAGTGAATAAAAGATCATTTTAGAGTGCTATGTTTTATTTTGATTTCAGTAAATTCTTTTGGTCAATCTGCTAATGAAGTGTCAAAAAGTTCCAAAGCAATTCTGTGTAAAATAACACAATGCAGTTAGTTGAACATTTTATTCACGTAAGCTCATTTTAGTCTACTTTCCTGTAAGAATGAAGCTATTATACTCAAAGGATAGGCAACACAGAGACATTATCAAGTAAGACAATAATTTGCCTTTCATTCCTACAGGGAGAGAAAGAAATGGTTGCTAGGAGCTCTGCTGAAGAACTAGAAAAGAAAAATAAGTGGCAAACAAAAGAAAACTGAAGAAAGACAGCTAACTTGTTTACCCATGTTTGATTACATTTTTAAGAGCTTGCCAAGACAAAGAATTGCTCCAAAATAAAAAAGAATATTTGATGTAAATACTTAGTTAATATCCTCTATGATAAAAGTAATTATGTAAAAAGCTGATATTTAAGCATTTCAGATAAGGAAAAATACTATTTTAAGTTATTCATTATATACATACCTTAACAAGTACCATTTAAGTGCAGTTACTCTCATGTTATTAATTCAGTTTCTACCCTGCATGTTATGAACTTTTAACAGTTAAAATATCGACTTTGCTAAGTTCCTAATGTTGGTTTTCACCAGTCAGTTCTTCCAATCAAATTACCAGGATTGAACCTCCAACCTATTGCAAGGAGATGAACACCTAATATGTTGTTCTATAGCAGGGATCTACATTTTTTGTCTCTCCTAAGGACCAGATAGCACTTATTTTGGGCTTTGTGGGCCAACAGGTCTCTTGAACTATTCAATTCTGCTATTGTAGCATGAAAGCAATCATAGACTACCTGCAAATGCATGAAAATTACTTTGTTATTTTTCTTCTATTCATTAATAAAAACAGACAGTGTCTGAAGCTCTTTATTTGTACTAGCCTAGCAATATGAAGTAGACATTATCCTTATAATCAATATAGGTAAGGTACCTGAGGCACAAGAAGGGTAGTTCTGGAAACATATCATCCCTACACGATTCATTAGAAACTTTTAGGAATGTCTGCAAGTGGTAAAAAATGCAATTTTTTACTGGATTTAGGGAAGTACCTAAAAAGATGTGAGTCATGCATAGAACAAAAAAAGGTACATAGAAGCAAATGGATATGGCCCCTAAAATAAATCCATTCACATCCCCAAACTTGAAGACGCGGGAGGCTGAAATAAAGAGGGTTTTTAGAGCACTAGGTTATGATATGGGAAGGACGTGGTGGAATCAAATCAGACTTTAGTGGTATATTGAAAAACACACAAACAAACAAACACAGATACCATGTCCCAGTGTGCGATTTTAGGTTAGGCAACATGAGGCTAAGTAGTACGATACATGTCAGCCGATGTTTCATTTATTAAATGGAATGCAAGTATTCCCAGTAGAGAAAGTACATTTCTAGAACTAATTTTGAGCAACAACAACAAATTGACATAAACAAAAAGTAATGGAGAGAAGATTTGCCATTAATACTAAAAGCACTGCGTCAAGGTCACAACTGACATACCTGCAATTAGGTAGGAGAGTAAAGCCTCTCTAAATCTAATTTTATTTTTATGGTCCATCAAAGCCTTAATCTTCGAACAGGGGCTTGCTGAATCTCTGGCTGAAAGCACCTCAACACCCAATACCAGACAAACTTAGTCATTTTTCAGTAAGAATGAGAAAAAAGAAATAAAACAACACCTATGAAGAGTCAGTATTTCAAAAGAAGAGTTGAAAAATAGGGCAGTCATCCCTCTGGAGCAGAAATGCAGCTGGAAGGAGAATAAGATAAAAATCTATAATTCATAGATTGCTAAATCCAAACAGAGTTTTTAAAAAAGAAAGTGAAAGTCAGTCCTTTAGTAATTCTTATAAAAAGGTGAGAGAATATATCTACCCATCATTAAGAATATTAAAGTGGCAATTTTATAATTTGAGTATATGCATTAAAGATTAAAAATATAAGAAAATAATTAATAATTTAGTGCTAGTGAAATTGAAATCTGAACATGTAGAAAAACTTAACACACATAAATTTAGAATGGCTGCACACACAAATAACATAAAATATAATTTATCAAAAAATCAGAGAATTATCCTCCAAAAACACAGAACCTAAATTTTGATATTTTAAAACCTGTAAAATTCTGTTCATTATGTTCTATAACAAACCCATTCAACAGAAATAAATATTTCATATGTAATTTTAAATTATCTAGTAGCCACCTTAAAAAATAAAGGAAATTATTAATTTTAACAATATGCTCATTTTACCTCAATGTATCCAAAATATAATTCTTGTAGTATATTAATATCAAACATTATTAACATCATATTTTATTTTATCATACTAAGTTTTTGAAAACCAAAGTGGTAAAGTTTGTATGGGCATATACCGTTTTTAGTTGTGGACCACTGCAATAAAGTGAATATCATCACATTAAAGCAAGTCGAACAAAATTTTTGGCTTCCTGGTGCATACAAAAGCTATGCTTACACTATCCTGTAGTCAAGGATTTTTTAAATTGTAAATGAGCATTAGCTCCAACTTCAAGTCACCATCTGCCATTAACCTCTAACAAAAGAGTCAGCTTGAACTTTGAAGCTTTGAAGCCAGGCATTGCTTTCTCTCTAGCTATCTAGTCCTACATGGCACCTTTTTCTGATATGAGGCTGTTTCATACACATTGAAAATCTTTTGCTTAGTATAGCCAACTACATCTGTGTCAGCTAGATCTTCTGGATGGCCTGGTGCAGCTTCTAAATCAGCACTTGCTGCTTCACCTTGCACTAATATGTCATGGAGATAGCTTCTTTCTTTAATCCTCATGAACCCACCTCTGCTAGCTTCGAACTTTTTTTCGTCCATTTCTTCAACTCTCCTAGTCTTCTTTACAAAGAAAGTTAGGGTCTTGCTCTAGATTAGGCTTTGGCTAAAGGGACCGTTGTGGCTGGTTTGCCCTTCTATTCAGACCACTCAAAGTTTCTTTATAACAACAATAAGGCTGTTTCACTTTCTTATCATTCGTGTATTCACTGGAGTAGCACATTTAATTTTCTTCGAGAACTTTTCCTTTGCATTCACAGCTTGGCTAACTATTTGGAGTAAGAGGCCTATCTTTTGGCCTATCTTGACTTTCCATGTCTTCCTCACTAAGCTTAATCATCCCTAGCTTTTGATTTAAATCGAGAGATATGTGAGTCTTCCTTTCACTGGAACACTAAGAGGTCATTGCAGGGTTATTAATTGGCCAAATTTAATATTGTTGTGTCTCATGGAATAGAAGCCTGAGTGAAGGGAAAGAGACTAGGGAACGGCTGATTGGTGAAGCAGCCTGAACACACAACATTTGTTGGTTAAGTTTGCCATCTTATTGGGTGAGGTTTATAGCACCCCAAAACAGTTACAATAGTTAACGTCAAAAATCACTGATCAGAGATCACCATGACAAATATAATAATGAAAAAGCACAAAATATTATGAGAATAACCAAAATGTGACACAGATACCCAAAGTAAGCACATGGTGTCAAAAAAATGGCACCGATAAACTTGTTTGACTCAGGGTTTTCACAAACTTTCAATTTATAAAAGTCACAATATCTGAAAAGCACAATAAAATAAGGTATATTTTGATTTTATGCTTATAGTATATCTTATTTTGAAATAGTGAAATTTCAAGTGCTTGATAGCCCTGTGGCTTGTGGCTCTGTCCTGGATATCACATTTCTAGAGCATAGAAGAGGAGCAAGCTTCCAATCTAATCTCAGGAAGTTATTGTATACTTCACATT
>RJWJ010029254.1:0-20942 GCA_004363605.1 Indri indri
AGTCCCAAAACAATAAATGTTGGCGTGGATGTGGAGAGATAGGAACACTCATACACTGCTGGTGGGACTGCAAACTAGTGCAACCTCTGTGGAAAGCAATATGGAGATACCTTAAAGAGATACAAGTAGAATTACCATTTGATCCAGCAATCCCATTACTGGGCATCTACCCCAAAGAACAAAAATCGCTCTATGAAAAGGACACCTGCACCCAAATGTTTATAGCAGCGCAATTCACAATTGCAAAGGTGTGGAAACAACCCAAGTGTCCATCAATATATGAGTGGATTAGTAAAATGTGGTATATGTATACCATGGAGTACTATTCAGCTTTAAGAAACAATGGTGATATAGCACCTCTTGTATACTCCTGGATAGGGTTGGAACGCATTCTACTAAGCGAAGTATCCCAAGAATGGAAAAGCAAGCACCACATGTACTCACCATCAAATTGGTAGTGACTGAACAACACATAAGTGTACATATAAGAATAACATCTATTGGATGTCGGGCAGGGAGGGAGGGGGAAGGGGGAGGGGCAAGGGGGAGGAGGGGACGGATATATGCATACACAAAGGGTGCAATGCGCACCCTCCGAGAGATGGACACGCTTGGGACTGGGACTTGGGGGGAAGGGGGGGCAAGGGCAACATACGTAACCTAAACATCTGTACCCCTATAACAAACAATAAAAAAATAATAAAAATAAAAATATAAAGCCTACGTGGAGGGCAGGCTGTGAGCTTGCAGGAAATCTCCTGGGTGTCATAATGGGATTTGTACATAAATGTAAATTAACCAGTAAGTGAGCTGAAACTGCAAAGAATAAACATCAAAGGTTAACTGAAAGGGGGGATGTTATTTTATTCGCATTAGAAAGAATGTCTAATTCTTGGGAGTCTTGGGAGAGTCACGCTGAGAAATGACCACATTTTCCCTTTCGTGACTGGGTGGAGACAGAGATGCAGCAACCCTGAGTGCTTAGTTGCTCTCAAGAGCACGGTAGCAATACGAAGCCATTCCTGGGATCGACCAAAATGATTGGGGAGGAAGAAAGACACAGATGAAGGAAAACCACAGGAAACCCACAATGGTCCAGGATGACCTGGGCAAGGTGTGCTTCTCTCAAGTCCACAAATGCCAAGGTCAGATTAAGTTGTGATTTGAAAATAAAGGTTCAGGGCTGAGACACCTAACTATGCTTGGGTAGAGGAGGAGAAGAAATAAACATTTGAGTCCCCACTAGGTGTTAGGCGTATCCATGATCTTACATTCCTTCGTCAACTGTATAAGATGCAGAAGAAGAGTCAGACCTAACTTTGCCACTTTCTAGCAGTTGACCTTGAAGAGATTATTCATTCTCTGAACCTTGGTTTCATAGTCACTTATTCATTCATTCAAGCATGTATTAAATACAGTCACTGTGCCAGGATCTGAGAATACCAAGATGAACTCAGATATGGACTCTGGCCCCAAGAAGTCCCCAGTTTAGGTGGAGGAAACACACACCTAGCAGATAGGTTACAAAACAAGATGGTCAATGTAAAGAGGAGAAAGGGGCTGTGTGAGTCCAGATAATTCATCCTGGGTTGATAATAAAAATATCTGACATCTTAGCCAGCATGGTACCGGGCAGTCAGAAGGGATGCAGCCATAAAACACCAAGCCATTGACCCACCAGTTTGGCCCTTCCTATGCCTACTGGCTGGTGAATGTCAGTCCTACACACATCCTACAGTGTAGAAAATTCGCATAAGCAACTCTTGCAGCACCTCACGCACATACACAAAAGCCCTTGGAAATTAAAGTTTCTAAAAAGGGAAAAGGAAAAGATAGTTGAAAAAAAATTCTCCCACTTGCTTTCATCAACATCTCTTTACTACTCCCATCATAATCTATAAAAGTAATGGAAGGAAAGAATAATTCTTCCAAAAGAAATAGGGACATTCCTATTAGCAGATAATAACAAATTCAAACACCAGTTTTCCAGCTAAATTATAAAATGGATATAATAATACCTTGGTAGGTTGTTATTAGGAATACATTAAATTATGAATGGAAAGCAGCTATTTCAGTGTTTAGTGCCTAGAAGGTCCTGTATAAATAGAGGTTAGTGTCTGTTCTTAACAGATGAAGAAACTGAGGCTGAAAGAGCTTAAGTAATTCGTCTAAGTTCACACAACTAGTTAGTGTTGGAGCTGGAATTTGATATCACTATATGACCATAAAGTGGCAATTTTCCCTTGTATTTCTTTAGGTACTCCTTTAAGCTGTAAATTACAAATATAGTGGCATGTTAACCTTAGTTACTGTACACTCTTGGCTGTTTTGACATGTTCACTGTGCACTAAATGGATAACAAATATTAGTTATGCCAACAGTTGATCCTACTATGGAGCCTTTACAAGAAGACTGGCTAATCTGACCCAGATGACGTTGATCCTGCTGGGGCAGCTAATCTAAATTACAGGCATAAGTACCCAGGAAGGTGGAAGCAGCCGCTGGGATGTGAGCCTTGAAAAGTCAAATCCATCAAGTGACAGAAATGGCCCATGACATGTGATGTTTAATACAGGCAGGAAGTGTGAAAGTGATTTGTGATTACAAGAGTGGGCATAGCCACCATAAAACACCTTTACGTGCTCACAGGTATTTAGGTTGTTAAAGTATGAAATATCCAATTTCCTTAAGTACTGAGTTTGACAGTTGGTATCTCTGACATTTCACTTTGACACTTCTTGTTTTAGTTTTATTGTGAAGGCACATCCTCAGTTTTGCAAACGCACATTTTGGCTTGTGATTATCTTTCACATTTTTTTAGAGCAATTTTTGTAAAACCATGGATAAGTCAAAAATTTGTGTTATTTTTTAATATGAGTTCCATCGTGTATCCAACGCTGCACAAAGAGCTTGAAATATCAATGAAGTGTTTGGGAAGGATGTGGCTAATGAACGCACAGTATGTTGATGGTGTCAGAAGCTCTTTCCTGGTGATTTTAATCTTGAAAATGAGCCGTGTGGGTGACCTGAAAACAAGGCGGATAATGATGAGCTGAAAGCTGTAGTGGAAGTGAATCCATCTCAACCTACACATGAATTAGCAGCAAGGTTTGATGTTACTATTCCAACAATATTGGACCATTTGAAACAAATGGGCAAGGTAAAGAAGCTGGATAGATGGGTACTGCATAAATTAAAAGAGCGTCAGAAGAGCAATCGTCTTGAAGTTTGCCTTTCTTTGCTGTCACAACATAATGGTGAAACATTTCTACACCGTATTCTTACCTGTGATGAAAAATGGATTCTTTTTGACAGCTACAAGCATTCGGCACAACGGTTGGATAAAGACGAAGTGCTGAAATACAGTCCAAAACCAAACATTTATCAAAAAAAAGCTAATGGTGTCTTTTGGTTGTTCAACACTGGTATTATCCACTACAGCTTCAAGAAACCTGGTCAATCAATTACAGCGGATGTCTACTGCAACCAATTGGCCAAAATGATGAGGATGCTTGAGATTAAATAGCTGAGATTGGTCCATAGAGACAGGCCAATCCTCTTGCAAGACCACATGTCCTACAAACAATGCTGCTCAAACTGTAGAAGCTGGACTTGGAAACTGTGTCATCCACTGTATTCACCACACCTTGCACCAACTGACTACCTTTTCTTCCAGGCTTTGGACCACTTCTTGCCTCAACAAGCTGTGGAAAATGCCTTTGGTGATTTCATCACCACTGGCTTTCCAGGTTTCTTCGCTGCTGGCATAAACAAGCTACCATTAAGATGGCAAAACCATGTCAACAATTTAGGCACATACTTTGATTAATTGTACTGCTCCTTGTTTGAGATATAATAAACTACACTTTTTTTTTTTTTTTTTTTGAGACAGAGTCTCACTCTCTTGCCTGGGGTGAGTGCCGTGGCGTCAGCCTAGCTCACAGCAAGCTCAAACTCCTGGGCTTGAGCAATCCTACTGTCTCAGCCTCCCGAGTAGCTGGGAGTACAGGCATGCGCCACCATGCCCAGCTAATTTTTTCTATATATATTTTTAGCTGTCCAATTAATTTCTTTCTATTTTTGGTAGAGATGGGGTCTCGCTCTTGCTCAGGCTGGTCTCGAACTCCTGAGCTCAGGACAATCCGCCCACCTCGGCCTCCCAGAGTGCTAGGATTACAGGTGTGAGCCACCGCGCCCGGCCTTATAAACTACACTTTTGATTCAAAATCAGACATTTCATATTTAGTGCAAAATCAGACATTTCATATTTAGTGACCTATAATAACAGGTACTATGCAAGTGAATTAAGGATTATTTCCCCATGAAAATGAACAATTGTAGGAAAGGATATATAATTGGGAATTTACAACTTTAAAAAGGTTTCATTAACAATTACTTAAAATCATTAAAAAGACAAAAGTAACAGTGGCGAGGATGTGGAGAAAAGGGAACTCTTATATGCTGTTGGTGGGAATGTAAATTAGTATAGGCATTATGGAAAACAGTATGGACATTTCTCAAAAAACTAAAAATAGAACTATTGTATGATCCAGCAATCCCATTACTATTTATCCAAAGGAAGGGAAATATGTCTGTCAAAGGGATACCTGCACCCCCATGTCTATTGCAACACAATTCACAATTGCAAAGATATGGAATCAACCTAAGTGTTCACCAACAGATGAATGGACAGAGAAAATGTAGTATATATACACATGAGGGAATACTACTTTGTCATAAAAAAGAACAAATCCTGTCATTTGCTGTGCCATGCATGGAATTGAAGGTCATGATGTTAAGTGAAATAAGTCAGGCACAGAAAGACAAATGTTGCATGTTCTCACTCATGTATGGGAGCTAAAAAAGTTGATCTCATGGAGGTAGACAGTAGAATGATAGATAGTCACCAAAAGCTGAGAAAGGCTGTGTGTGTGTTGGGAGGGGCACGGGGTGCAGATGAAGAAAGGTTGGTTAACAAGTACAAACATGCAGTTAGGTAGAAGGAATAAGTTCTAATGCTTGATAGCAGAATGGGGGACTAGAGTTAACAACAATGTATTGCATATTTTAAACAGCTAGAAGAGAGGGCTTGAAATGTTCCCAATATACAGAAGTGATAAGTACTTGAGGTGATGGATACCCTAAGTACCCTGTCTAGATCATTAAACATTCTATGCATTTAATAACATATCACATGTGCCCCATAAAAATGTACAAATATTATGTATCGAAAAATTAAAAAAATCATTTAAAAGCTCTAATGGAATACTTTAAATAGGATTTGTAAAGGTAAAATCAAGGTACACTTGCAATGAGTTTGGAGTTTGTGGTTTTATGCCTAGGGGCAGAACTCAGGGTGGGAGACAGAAGAGCAGCAAGAGAAATCACTACCTCGCACTGATTGAGTCAGGCAGCCTTCTCTGCAAGTTTAACGTTACAAAAACAGCTGTCAATCTGGGCACTAGAAAAAGTCAGAAACGAAGCAGATCAACTTTCTTCTCATCCACAAGTCCATTAGAGATAGGTCATTATGTCCTCATGCATCTGAAATAACTCACCTTTGAGCAGAGATAAAACACATGTAAGGTTTCGTTGAAAAATCACATTTTCTTTCAGACAAGTTATGAACAAGGGATACATGTGAATTATGGTGTCTATAATTGTAGCTCTTCCTGCCTTGGACAGAACTCAGGTCTTGATATAACTGCTTTGTAGTTATCCAAAGCAGGATTTATGCACAGGGAAGAGTCAAAATTACTGTGGAAACTATAGCTTGGAAATTCCTGGAATTTTTTTACAGTTTAAAAAACCCTCGGTATGGTTGTATTTTTTAATCAAATGGACTATGATAATTAGAACCTGGCTTTTAAATCTCTGAACCATTATTTTCCTCTTCTTCTGAAGAAAGCACTCCAACAATGGGAAAGAGTTAATATACAATCTTCATGGATGGACCCGCCTGCTGAGTGTTCTGATGAAAATTTTACAGAAAAGCCAACAAGTAATTACAGATACACGAACAACCACTTTCCATTAGATGCTATGTTTGTAGGCAACAATAGTATTTCAATAAAAACATGACCTACTATTTCCAACATACAATGACTTATCTCTTTTGGAAACTAGTTTTATAATAATATTATACATCTGGACCACAAAATTCATAACCAGAAAATTAGTGTTAAATATTAAACTTTATTCCCATGAATATAGTATTGCTTTTAAGAAACCTGAAATTCGATATGCATTCCTTTTATAGGACTAGCAGGTTAGTTGCTATGTGTGTGATCTGCCCATAGCTGAATTGGCTAAATGTCTACCGAGGACTAATGTTTCTCTTTCATGATGCAGAGTTGTTAACGGGAAGTGGCCTTCCAGCCAGGAACTACATTTCCCAGACACCACAACATCTAGATGAGGTCATGGGACTAATTTTCACCAGTGAAAGTGTGATATGTGACACTTTTAGGGCAAGGTGGTTCAGTAAAGAATGTGTGTTCTCTATTCTTTCTTCTTATGTCAGACAAAAAATTCTGAGACCCAAGGCAGAAGTTAGTAAAGTACAGCCTGTGGGTCAAATCTAGCCTGTCACTTGTTTTCATAAAGCTTTATTGGAACACAGCTACAGCTGTGCTAAAACTAAGAGTTGAGAAGTTGTAAGGAAGCTGCAAAGCCTAAAATATTTATCATCTGGACCTTTAAAGAAAAAGTTTGCCAACCCCTGCCAGGGGGAACGGTGGTGACAGACTATGAAACGAGCCTGTGTCCTTGAATCACCAAGATAAGGAAAGCTACCTGACAAGGGACACCCATTTTGTATCGGAAAGAATAAGAAAGAAATTTCTACTGTATTTGAGGCACCTTAAAGTTTTTTATTTTAAAAAATTTGTATTGTTTTGGCATGCATTCAAAGAGAATTGGAGGGTCAAAGTTTTGTTGTTTTTTTTTTTTATAGCAGCTGAAAGAGTGCTTAAGTAAAATTGCTAATTTGGTATAAAACTAACTGATGTGCCAGGGCAATAAAAATGTAACCTTTGGGTTATCTTCTCTATTGGACAGAATACAGAACAGAAATTATTTCTATCTCTAGTGGACAAAATTCACCTAACACTGAAAACACGTGTAATAATATCTTTCCTCTATTTCAAAGTCTTGATGGTCTTATGGTTAAGGTAAACAACATGGTGTGAACGACTGAATAGTTGGGCACCCAACTCCAAAGACCTCTCATTCACATGGATCCAACTCTAGAATCACAGGATTCTGTAATAATAAACATAAATTTCTCTTTGTAATATACGACAAAGTTCCAGATCTCTCAGTTTTCTGGTCGTTCTCTCTCTGCATAAGATACGTAGTTTTCCAAACTTGCTCTCTGACACAGTAATCTGGAAAATTTTGGTATATATTCTTGTCTTTGGCTTGCCCATGATGGTAAGGCTATTAGCAGGGCCTCTTTACAACTCTGCATATTGTGTATGAATTCTTCAACCAGACGGTGTAGCAGTATTCCATTTACAGTGAGCAGCCTGGGCCAATACTCAATGAAAGATGAGTGAACCACATTCCAGCCAGGACTGACGCATGATCTTCTTCAGCTGAATCCCTCCAGATGACAGTTCAGTTCTTCTTGGTTGGAATGCTAACATTGGCTGCCCAAAGATGTTGAGGAAAAAGGAGAAATTTCACACAGATTACCTTTAATGTGCTGGCTATTTGTTACTTCTGGTGTGATGCGTTTTCTCTTTCAGTGTATGACTTGGTCTTATAGCATGTGGTTAAAACAGTTACTTTTAAAAATAATGACTTTAAAAACTCCATAAAGCATTTCAGATTCAAATTCAACATGTAAACAAGCTGGACTATAAACTCAAGAGGATAAAATAGAAAACTTTAAGTTTCCAGTTTGTGGCCAAGATTGTTGTTATTATTATTTTAATTATTACCTTTAATAGTGCTTAAGTCAGAGCTTTTAGTGTGCCCATCACCAGAACAGTGTTCACTGTACCTGATAGGCAAGTTTTTACCCCGCCTTCCTTCTTGACTTCCAATGACCTTTACATGTCTTTGTGCCTGCATGTGCCCATCGATTAGCTCCCAATTATAGAAGAGTACATGTGGTGTTTGTTTTTCCATTCCTAAGATACTTTACTAAGGATAATCATCCCCACTTCCATCCAAGTTGCTGCAAAAATTTTTGAATTGTGTGTGTCCCACAACCAATTCCAAATGCATTTTTGCTCCATTAGCCTTCTTCATTCAATAAAAATGTTGTCCTTCCTCAGTGAAAAAAAACTCAAAAAACAAAAAACAAGTTGCTGCAAAGGACATTATTTCACTCCTTTTTATGCCTGAGTAGTGCTCTGTGGTGTGTGTGTGTGTGTGTGTGTGTATACACACACAAACACACCATATTTTCTGAATCCACTCATGAATTGATGGATACTTAGGTTGATTGCACATCTTTGCAACTGTGAATTAGGCTACACTAAATGTTTGCATGCAGGTGTCTTTTTTATAAATGACTTCTTTTCCTTTGGGTAGATACCCAGTAGTGGGATTGCGGGATCAAATGGTAAGTCTACATTCATTTCTTTGAGGAATCTCCATATTGCTTTCCATAGAGGCTGTGCTAATCTTTGGTCCCACCAACAGTATATAAGCATTCCTTTCTCTCTGCATCCACACCAGCATCTATTGTTTTTTGACTTTTTAATAATGACAAGGTTATTATTTCATATACTAAAGTTAACACTAGCAGAGTAGGCATACAAACAAGCACTATTTTTTTTAAAATAAAAAGTGCCAAGCATGGTTTAATTTGAGAGAAGAGGCTACATGAGGAATCGATAAAGAAGAAAGTATTTTTAAACACAGATGGGCATGACATTTGAGATAACTGTGAGAGTATCAGCTCACATCTAAAGAATGTTTCTGGAAAATCACAACTTTTGATTTAAAACTTTAAAAATTAGTGATCTAATAGCACTCATGCAAAGCTTTTTGCCTTTATTAAATTATTTTGAGTAAACATATGGGAAGATCCTGTTTCCAAATTCAGGAGATGTGAATCAAAAGACCTCGAGGAGCAAAGATAGGTTCCATCAACATTAACTACCCACAAGCACTCATTTTCCTTCTTTGCAAACTGGTTGTATACTCATTCATTCGTTTCTTTACTCATTTGTTTGTACCACTCATCCCACAAACATGCTACTGAGTGCCTGGAAAGCAAGGGCGTTGCTCTGGGAGCTGAGTGTCACCTGCCGCACCTCATGAGGCACACAGCTACAGAGAGAGAGCTGACTCTGAAGCCAAGCTCCTGAATTTGACTCTAGGCACCTCCATTTATCAACTGTGTAGCCTTAGGAAAATTATCGAGGGTCGTTGTGTTCAGTGTCTTCATCTGCAAATGGAAATTAATAATGGCACTTACATCGTTAGGTCCTTGGGAAGTTAAATGAGATAATCTATGAAAAATGCCTGGAACAGTGAAGGTACACCGTGAGTACTAACACACTGCTGCTATAATTATTATCTGTAAGAGAGTTCAATTCAAACATTTAACCAGAACTGAGCCATAAATACAACCACAGGCTATGTCCTACTCCCGATGTTATTAGTGTCTTTATACGGGAGTTCCTCAGCACGGTTCAGAAACCTCATGGACCATTAACTGCACTGTATCCCTAAGCCTTCCTGATATCAGTGGTCACATGATCTTAATACTGAGGTGTTCCTCAGTATTAAGGAAAGTTAGTTGTACTACTAACAGAAATGTGACTGTGTCCATGACAACAAGAAAGCAAGCCGCGGCACCAGTATTAAGATTTAAGCCCATCTGAGCTTACATTCTGAGGTAATACTCTGAAGATGTATGGCATCTACTTTAAGGGAAAATGGTCTAGGATAACGAAAAGAAGACAGACAAATGGTGTATGACAGAGTATGTGACCTTGGGAAAACAATTTGACTTCTGTGTCTCATGCAAAATGAGATGAATATTGATGCCAAAAGGGCTGTTGTGAGGCCAAATGTGCAAGTTTTTGAAAAAATGGAAAAGTTATGCAGATGTAGCTATTAAAATCACCTTCAAGGATGATTTAATTGACATTGCCTAGAGAGTGACCTATTTCCTTACGCCTTCACATACAACAGAAGGTGAATAGGAAGTTCACATTGGGTTGTTTATATAGCAACTTTCTAACCCACTCTGACATGAAAATCATGTACCTTCTGCTAAATTTGCATCTAGTTGATAGAAATAGACAATTCGGTATGGTACAAACAGGCAGCACACAGCATGACTGATATTTCCACCCATACTGACTGAGGAAAAAAAATCCATGATTTGTCCAAGTGAAGACTGATCGGGAAGAGATCTCAGCCTGGAATTGGAAATGGGCAAAACTAGTTGGTTGTGCTGAAGAAGCCGACGGTGAACTGATGACTTGCTGTATATCGGTTTCAATTAAACAAAAAGGGTTGCTGTGGGAAACTGGAGGGCTAGAAAGGAATCAGTTTGAAACATCTCATAATGATCAGGAAGAAAGTGACAATGCGGTCTTGCTTTGGGGGCAATAGGCCAGCAGGCACACCAAGGGGCTACTTCTAACCCTTTCCCTCCAATTAGGGCTTGTAGGCTCAGAAATAAGGTCTGCGGTTGAGCCAGACCAGCACAAGACAGCTTCCTACGGTAGCAGCCCAGCTTTCTCCGATTTCACTGCCTGATGTTTTGAGAAGCAGGAAATGTGAAGGCCTATTACCATTCAGTTCAGTTGCTTATTTAGAGTATTGCATTACAATGGTTTTAATTTTTGTGTTGAAAATTAGTCTCGCTGGTGTGTTTTGGGTCTCAAATCATTCCCCTAAAATTCTGCTAAGAATTCCCCTACCATTATGTATTTAGGGCACCAGAAGTATCCAGAAAAAGCATGTGGCTACACTGTGTATCATGGAGCACTCCTGGAAAGGCATCTACTAGTTCATGCCTTGCTGGGGCAGCCTAGGATTTTCCAGTGTGAGGGAAAGAGCACTGAATGACCAAAAGACAAGGGAGGTCTGGATCTTGGCTCTACAACCTGGGTGCCATACTTAGGAGGCACCTCCTACGTTCCAGGCACTGGGGGAGACACTGGATCTATGAGATGAATGAAGCCTGCCACAGAGGAGCTGACAGTCTGTAGGGGCACAGACAGGTGTAGAACCAGCCATCTTCAACGTGGCACATACCAAACCATCAGAGGAAGCCAAGGGCTCCTTGAGCAGGGAGAGGATGATGCATTCTGCCTACCTGAGGCTGGCCCTGAAGGATGAGTGGGGTCTCATCAGGCAGAGAGGAGGCGAAGGGGTTTCCAGACACGGGAAGTTCATGTGCAAAGGCACAGAACTGTGTA
Source organism: Indri indri (assembly GCA_004363605.1). Lineage (NCBI taxonomy): Eukaryota > Metazoa > Chordata > Mammalia > Primates > Indriidae > Indri > Indri indri. Next base: position 11,397 of record RJWJ010029254.1, read on the forward strand.
AGTGCGTGGCGTGCTCAGGGAACCTCATGGTGCAGGTGTTGGGGCCTCACTGAACCTCAGTAAATTTCTACCTCAAAATGCCTGCTTGAGGATCCAGTAAGGTAACGTTTTTTAGACTTGCTGCTTCATCTCTTCCAGCTTTTCTCAAAGTAGGGTCTGGGGATTGCCTGTGTCAGAATTATTTGGGGTGCTTGTCAAAAATCCAGATTCCTGGTCCCCAACCTAGATACCCTGAATTGGAAGCTGGGGTGGGCAGCCCAAGGAGATGACTTTTTGTTAAGTACTCCAGGTACTAAAGATGGAGAGCCACTGATGCTATCTATAGGGATTCTGAGCAACTGGCATGAACAAAATTGATTTTGTAGACTCCTGTATAGCAAAAAGTCTAGGTCAGCATTTTTTCAAAGTTGTACTGCAGTGAAAAAAACTATAGAAAGATGTACGTGTATAGTGTTGGGACAAGGTATTTCCCCTGAGTCTTTCTTCTTGATCTATCTAGAAATGCACTTGATATTTAAAAGAAGTCAAAACTGAGAACTTGCAAGAACATACATACACATATATATTTAATGATGCATAAAGTGCTATATGAATACATGAATTTGACCAAGTCAGCATTAAATACCAGGCAATTCTAACTGCAAGGCAGCAAAAAATTTGAAAGCTCTTCATAATTTTACTTGAAATCATGTATTATTTTCTACTAATGAGCACTTTATGATTTAATATTATGGCCCTATTTTTTTTTCTGCCAAAGGCTTAGCATTGAAAATAATTATACTAGTATCTATGGGAAAACACTGGATTAAGTGGCCCCACATATCACCATAATTGCTTTCTACTGGCAAGTTAGTAGCCAAATAAAACAGGATATTATTCAATTGTCAAAACTGAGGAGTTACTATTATTAGAGCAGTTCAAGTCAAATGTGATGGTGGATGTTTTCAGTACAGTAGGAAAAAGAGAGTTTAAAGCTGTCATCTCTGAGTTGGGGAAGGGGAGGTCTGTAGTAGTTTGGGAAGGAAGCTCCAGAGAAGGAAGATGGAGGGGGAGAGAGGGAGAGACAGAGAGAGAGACAGACAGACAAACAGAGGGAGAGAATGTGCCCCTGTATTGGAACCAGACCAGTATTAGCATCTAGGCATCATCACATATTTGGCAACGTAATTAGCTATATAATCAATTTCTTCAATAAAGCAGAAACATTTTGTCTACCTTTCAGGGCCATAACAAGAATTCAATCTCTACACATATTAGACCGGCAGTCTCCAACCTGTTTGGCACCAGGGACCGGTTTCACAGAAGACAAGTTTTCCATGGACTGGGAAGTGGGGAGGTGGGGCTCAGGTGGTGATGTGAGTGATGGGGAGCGGCTGTGCATACAGATGAAGCTTCCCTGGATGGCCGCTCACCTCCTGCTGTGACCTTCTCCTCTCCAAGTTTCATGAAAGACAATTTTTCTACACACTGGGGTGGAGGGGGTGAGGGCATCCTGGCATACTGTGGCCCGGTCTTTGTCTCAGTATTAGACATTGAAGAAATGGTAGCTATTAAGACTAGAGATTAATATATCCAACAGAAACTTAAAAATCTCAGATTTTATTTTTAATCCTCAGAACAAATTTCAACCAATGACTTGCTGCTTGAAGAATCAAACTTGAGCTTGGCCTTTCCAATGCCATTAGCTACACACGGCTTAGAACAGCTGATACTATTGACTGGCAGGCTTACCCTGCCTTTGGAAGCAGGGTTCCTTTTGGGAGCATTTCATGTCATTGAATTCTTCAAAGACAGGTTGTACAAACTGTTACTGGTTTTAAAATATGCAGAGTTGGAAAACATGTTGTTGATGGAATATTTTGATGCTTAAGAACCATTTGGAGAGGGATTCATAATATCAGTTAGTATGCTTATAAGACTGCTCATCATGTGTTATCTTCTGTTAGGTTATACGTGATTGAAAATAAATAAAAAAGGATATGTGGAAAAATTGAGCCATCAAAATTAGTTATGCCCTTGAAAAAAGTAAATGAGAGGCCAGGACTTTCTTTCCAGCCAGGCGTGTGTGTTTTCTCTTTTTCAGGTGTGGACTTGTAGACAACCAAAAGTTCAGAAAATATAAGTAACATGGGCTCCAAAGGGAAGAGGTATACGCCATGACTTTTCTTTAAAAGGGCAGTAGAATGTGAAGACAGTGTCTTAAAAGGAAAATAGAACATGACTGTGAATGGCCTTACAATCAGGAGATACCCAGCTAGACAGGTCCGTGGAGATTTCTGGGGAGGTGGGAGGAGAATGACGTAAGGAAAGTGATCCAAGTAATCCTGTGGCCTCGGGCTGTGGATTTCCTCTGGACAAGCCCTTCTGAGGCCGAGCAATCTCCAAAGGGCCCCCCTTTTAGATCCTCTTCGGGAAGGATGCCCATACATGACTCCCTCCCTACTTGAAGTCCTGTATCAGCCTCTGCTGGGAGGTCTGGTCAGCAGGCTGCAGGCTCATGAAGGGAAACCGGGAAGCAGGAGCACCACTGAGTGGAGCCCCCAGCCCCAGAGACATTTATTTCCCCGCAAGAGCCACTACAGTTCATGTTTCCCTGTTCTTGTATCCTACACCAGGACTCACCAGGCTAATGGATCACTTGGGTTAAGCTCATTTAAACTCACTGTTGCGTAGGATGGTACTTAGCAATCATGCAAAAATAAATGCCACTATGGAACAGGTTTTTTTTTTTTTTCTTTACCTGTACTCCCTAATTCCCACCCCATCTACTTTCCCTGAAATCAAATAAAGTACAGTTAGCCCATTCAGGGATGTTGGAGGAAATCACATTTTTTACAAAAAATTAGCAGCAGTAATCTTGTTTATTTGATTTAGGTAGAGAAGCTCAAATGATTTTTTTTTGTATAACCAGATTGACGATATAGAGTTTTAAATCAAATGTCAAAATCTTGAAATCTGTGACGAGAGAAATAAAACCTCCCTGGTAAAGAAAACCTCTGAGTCATTTTCTATTCTTTTGTTACTGTAGTCACTTTATTGAAAAAACAAAATGCAATGCTTTTCTGGTGACGGAAACACAATCACTACTTCCAACCTTTGTGAATGCAGCACAAAAGCAGAGAGATATTTTGTTTAACACCAGAAACCCACAAATAAAAAACTGAAAGTCATTGGTAACCAAGGAAACTGACAGTGAATGGCTGGGTGTCGCTGGAACTCGTTCAAAGGAAGATAAGAAGAGGCAGGAGAAAGATAATACAATGTAAGTTAAAATCCCACTGCAGGAAAAGCTGCACCATGCCAAAGTATTTTGTAAATACTGCCACTATTTGCATTTTGCTAATTTTTTTGTAACAAAATTCCCTGCTACAAACAATCTACAGCAAGAAACAGATATTTTTGACCTTAGGCAACAGAAGAGTTGTGTTTGATAATAAAACCAATTTGATTTTTCATTTTGTCTGTGGCCCTTTAGGGATCCCCAATTTTGCCCTCAAGGACTGCCTCTCCAACGTGCATATCAAATGCTATTTCCTGCCAAAATATTTGCTTTTGGGATGACCAAGTGATCTCCTGGAATGTAACATTGTCAGTGCACCTATTCATGATGGAAACCCAGATACCTGCCTACACAATCATCTTTCTCCATTTTTAATCACCGGGCAAAAGCATTCATAGGATGCCAACCATGTATGTATGCACCGAGTGGAAACACACAGGAAACAATATATAGAGCCCTGGGCAAGGAACAGACAACCTAAGAGACAACAAACCTATGGAGTGAAATGATAAAAGACACGCAACTGGAAAAAACTGCAAGAGAAAACATAGGCACTGTACTTTGCCAAAGCTGGCAATGGAGTACTGTACTAAATGTGGGCAGACGGAGTGAGAGGAACAAGGGTTGTCCCCACTCAAGCAGGCAGGCTCCCTGGACTAGCTGAAGGAGGAAGGGAAGGAGGAAGGAATGGAACAAGCCATAGGAAGCTCCCAGGTGGGGAACACGTCAGGTGTGAATGTGCGGAGGCAGGAAAGAACAGTTTGTACCTGGTGCAAGGGAGTTGGCGTGCGAGTGTGCACACATGTGCCTGTGTAAGAAGGTTTGCTTAGCTTGCACATGGTATATAACCTGCACTATAGGAAGGAGCTGGCGGGGTAAAGCAGCATGTGACTGGGAATCTGGAGTTCATAGGATTAGAACTGAAAGGGACTTTGAAAAATAAATCACATTGCTCAGCCCTTCATTTTCAGGCAGATAAATATCCAAATGATTGGGCACATATGGCACCTAGTTTCTTTTTACATTTTCTTAAATGAGACTCTATGACTGTACAAGTAGTATTATTATTACAAGCATTTACTGAATGCTTTCTGGGTGCCAGAATCCTCTCTTAGAAGATTACGTGTAGTATGTCTAATGTTCGTGACATTCCCGCAGGGTAGGTACAATTATCCTCCTCTTACAGATGAGAGTCTGTGCTTTAGCGAAGTTAGGTAGCTTGTCCAAGGTCACACAGCTATTTAGGTCTGAGACGCAAATCCAAGTCTGATTCTCAAATTGTAACATTCTCACTATAACATGCTGCTTTTCTTAGAGACACTGCAGAGAGTACTGGATTCAGGAAGTCATTTATTTATGGTAGCCCACCTACATCCCTCTGGTCCTGGAAATATGTCTGAATATTTAAAACAAACAAACAAGATTTTCAGACATTATCATCATCTGAAAGAAGAAAATTTCTCTGGTCAGCCCTTGAATTTTCTGCCAGTGATACAGGGCAGAAGTATCGGTGTGTTGCCATGGCCAGATATCACATCTGCTTTCCTGCTTTTGCTCTTAGATAATGCAACTGACTAAGGAAGCTATTAATTAAATCGCATGTGGAGTTGTGATCCGAGGGGACCTAGAACTGCCTACTTGTGGTTTCTCTTTGGAAGCAAGTCAGGAATTTCTTGGCATGGACTGAATGGGCAGACCTTAGGTGCCATCCTAAGATATTTTTAATGTGAGCGTTGTCATGCAGGAAGTTGCTCCCAATTAAGCTTAAGTAGTGGGCAAAAAAGAGCTGTCTCCAGGGAAGCAACATCACCTGGCTCTGCATGAAGGCTGCTGGCACGCCGCTTGACAGAATGAATTGGGCCTGTGGATTTGGGGAGGTGCCAAGCAACAAATTAGTTCTGCATCTAGTAGATGAGGCTGTAATTTCTCTTCCTTGGTGGGGGAGAGGAGATGAACTTTTACAAGTGAACGTTCTGAGAAAGTCTCCATAGGCAGGTGGAATGTCGAAGCATTCTGTGCAAATTTGAGAGAAGAAAAGGGTGACCTCCGCACAAAGGTGGGATCCAACCAGGGTTCAGAGCAGGGGTTTGCAAGTAATGGCTGCTCGATCCATCCTGCCCATAGCCTGTTTGGGATGGCCTGCAAACCGAGAATGGTTTTTACATGTTTTTAAACAGTTTAAAAAAAAAAAAGAAGAAAAATATGCAACAGAGACAATTTATGGCCAGTAAAGACTAAAAGATTTACTATCTGGCCTTTTACAGAGAAATCTGTGGAGCCATGGGTTGAACGCCACCTCTATGGGGCCTCACAGCTCTGCTGTCTGTCTCACTGTTGCACTCTGGGTATCTGATCACTTGCGCTTTTTGCCCCGGCCTCAGTTTCTGGTTCAATCTTTCTTCTCTCCTGGATCCCTCCACTCAGCTTAAAAATATCTTTACATTTTCATGAGCCTGTCTCCTCTGACAAGACTCTCTCCTCTAAGCCCTCTTCACTATGAGCTTTCAACCTTGGCCTAGGAGGATTGCAGACTTCCAGCACAAATAATTTCGTCTACCCCACTCTGCACTAAGACAAACAAACTCTGGCATGGAGTCTAACGGCTCAAGGCTGTGTCCCGGGGACAACCCAGCCCCGCTTGGTTCACGTCTGGGAAAGCTCAAGGCTGCCCAAAGAATTTAGGGTTTGTCCCAGCCAACGCCTGAAGACAGGGCCCTGTCTCCCAGCCTCTGCGGGAGGACAGGAGCCCAACTCCGATAAGCACCAGTTAACAAACTCAGATGGCCAATCGCATCGAACACCATCCTTCCCTGATTTTTGTAATTTTCCACTTCCCCGACTCTGCTTGAGGCCCCACTATCTGCTTCCTCATTCTCCTTTTCAAATGCCCAGTCACCTCTGCACAGATTGAAATTGAGCTCAGTTTCCTCAGGACTTTCCTCCCTACTGCAGTAGTTACTGAGTAAAATCTGACTCGACTGCCGTTAGTGTCCAGCTTTGTTTCTCTGCGACACAACTCCTGCAGCTCTGGTCGCTTCTCAGAGTGGCCCCCGTTCACCACCTCCAGGCTCTTACCTCCCACCTGCTCTCCAGGCCCCAGCAACCAGCGCGCTATCACTAGAAAAGCCCCGCTCACCTCCCAGTGGTCTCTTTTCGGTGCTTATGTTCCTGGGCCTTTGCAGCATTTGGTCCTATGTTAAGATCTTCTTTTCTGACATTCCTCAAGTAGATAAAAGTTTGAGGTGATGAATATCCCAGTTACCAGGATTTGATGATTGCACACTGTATACAGGTATCAAAATATCAGATGTACCCCCCAAATATGTACTATTGATGTATTGATAAGTAAAAAGGCAATTCCCCAAGTGTCGAGGACACTGCAGTAAGCTGCTTCAGCTTCTGCTTCCCTAATTTGGCCCACTTTTCTCCAACCTACCCTTCCACGTTGGTGCTCCCAGGAGCTTTTCTTGGCCCTTTGTCCACACTCTATACACCTCATTAAGGGCTTTGGCCAAGACCACCTAATGCCTCAGGTTATCAATGCAACTTTTCAGCTGTCTCTGGACGTTTCCTCCTCTCAAACTCAGCATGTGCCAAACCAAACATCGTCTTGTGCCCCCAACTCCTCCTCCTGAACTTCCCTTGTCTCCATTAACCCAGTTGCCAAGCTTAGAAACCCAGACACCTCTCCTCTTCTCCTCTCCCACATCTGATCACAAAAACCTATGGATCATCCAGGGGACATAGATAAGGTAACTAACATTTATTGAGCATCTATGATGGATCAGAAAACCACGCTAGACACCTTACCTATGTGATGTCATTTAATCCTCACAACCACCCATGAGTCCGTAATGATCACCATGTTACAAATCAATCAACCGCGGCTCAGAGAGGTTGCTGACCTTCCCAGGTCTCACCGCTACTGAGAGGCAGAGGCTGATTCCAGAGCACATGTTCTGCTGTGCTTCACAGGCAAGATCAGAGCCGTGGGATAAGCTGGAGGCATAGAAAGGGAAACCGGAAATGTATTGTTGTAACACACTCTTGGGGACAGAAGTGAGAACACCCCGCTCAAGTCCCTTTTACTTCTTTTGTATATTTTTAGGAACAAATTACGATGCTGGATATCTGGTATCCAACTCAGTCCCGCCTGCATGAAAAACAAAGGCAGGCGCCCACAAACTGCAGTGCGGAGGGCACGTGCCAGGGCGCGTGTTTGATCCGCTACCAGGCGCAGAGGCAGCACGAGCAGGCGCCAAGGCCCCAGGGCTCAGGGCTGCACACGAACGTGTTTCCCCAGGGATTGCTAATCCTTTGAGCATCTCGGGTTCACACAGCTCACAATGCCTTCCAGCCAGCTATCCTACGGTTTAAAATCTTTATTTCAGAATACTGGCAATAAACGGCCCAGACAATCAAGCTTTTGTTCAAATTTCTACCAGTTTTAGAGCTTGAGAAGGTTTGGATTTTGGGGGTCATGGAAGAGAAACTGCATCACCAGGGAAAGTGCTTCTCAGTGTGGTTCATTAAACTGCAGACTGCCTCCTACTTATTCAAAGATCGGATATACTTCTCAGTGGCTTGGCTCAAATCCACCCCATTCCGGACCCCCTGCAGTGTTATGCAGTCTGACTGACTCTGACGGCACCCGCTCCCTCACCCTACTGCTACACGCCGAGGTGACCCCGCTGTCACATGAAGAAGGTTAGTTAGATTCTTAAATGTCCTTTGAAATGAAGACAGACTCTTACTGAAGCAAGTCACTGTTGAGTGTGATTTCTTTTTTTTTAAATCAAACTACCTTTGGCAACACGAATCATTCATTTTACAAGTTCCATTGTGATGTCCATAGAAATTTCGAATCACCTTAAGTGGCTGTCCACTTTGCTCTTAAACCCATTTCTTCTTTTGCATCTCCCTGCAGTGCCTAGGACAGCATTCTCTACACACTGTGGGCTGTCTACCCGCCAGACTGTTTTTTGACAAAAGCAAGGGGTAACCAGCAGCTTAAAGCATTACAGTGCTCCAGGATGAAAAAGCTTTCTGAACATTACAAACTCTAGGAACACTCAAGTGTATGTGAAAACAATGCTTTCAGCAAGGAATTTACTGATCCGAATGGAATAACTTAATGTTGCTTATGCACTGTTGCTGTTAGCCTTGCGGGAAATATTTCCCTAATATTCCAGATTCATTAGGTCTTGAAGCCATTTAACTAGCGAACTCTTGTTGGCAGGGACTGTTCGCTAAGGAGGTGGAACCAGTGAGGAACAATGATTTTTACCGTCACTCTTATTATCTGCAGAAGCGTCTCCTCCTTGTTCCACGTTGTGGATTTTTCAGCATCTTCTAAGGCTGCTGGAGATATGTGCGCCCACCCCAGAGGATCGCTCTGTCAGTCCCTGGAGAAGCCATATTGTCACATGACGGTGGCCTAATAGCAGCCTCTCGCTGCACACCACTTCCACCTTTCACTGCACCAGGGCAGGCGGAACCCGATCTCGGCCTCTTACTCCCTTTTCACTCTTCTTTGGGCAGCGGCAGATGTGTGCTCTCGCTTGCTGTCTCCTTCAATGCAGAAGTCTTCTGTTGGGCCTCACGCCTTGGGAGGGATTAAAACAGGCCCCTTGATAACGTTTTCTCTCTTGCCCCTGTGGACTACAGCAGTGCTTCTCAAACATCAATGGGCTCACTGAGCTATTTGAGGATCTGTTTTTTTTTTATTTCAGGAAATTATGGGGATACATTTTGGTTACATGTTATGACTTTGCCATATCCCAACCATGATTTGAGACGTGCCCTTCCCCCCTACAACGCTCACTGAGTCCATTAGTTGCGAGTTTACCCACCGCCAAGCCCCAAAGAATATTACTACTGTGTGAGCACCTTAGCGCTGATCAGTCAGTGCCAGTTTGATGGCAAGTACATGCGGTGCCTATTCTTCCATTCTTGTGATACCTCACTTCGGAGGATGGGCTCAAGCTCTATCCAGGAAAATATAAGAAGTGCTAGATCACCACTGGTTTTTGTAATTGAGTAGTATTCCATTATATACATATACCATATTTTATTAATCCACTCATGGATTGACGGGCACTTGGGTTGTTTCCACATCCTTGCATAGTGAATTGTGCTGCCATAAACATTTGAGTGCAGATGTCTTTATTATAGAATGACTTTTGTTCCTTTGGGTAGATGCCTAATAGTGCTATTGCTGGATCAAATGGTAGTTCCACTTGTAGCTCTTTGAGGTATCTCTAAAT
>RJWJ010029255.1:0-20781 GCA_004363605.1 Indri indri
TTTTTTTTTTTTTTTTTTTGAGACAGAGTCTCACTCTGTTGCCCTGGCTAGAGTGAATGGCGTGGCGTCAGCCTAGCTCACAGCAACCTCAAACTCCTGGACTCAAGCGATCCTCCTGCCTCAGCCTCCTGAGTAGCTGGGACTACAGGCATGCGCCACCATGCCTGGCTAATTTTTTCTATGTATTTTTAGTTGTCCAGCTAATTTCTTTCTATTTTTTTTAGTAGAAACGGGGTCTCGCTCTTTCTCAGGCTGGTCTCAAACTCCTGAGCTCAAACAATCCGCCCGCCTCAGCCTCCCAGAGTGCTAGGATTACAGGCGTGAGCCACCACGCCCGGCCAATAGTTCATTCTTGTTAATGGATCTGTATTGGAGAATAGCAGATGTTGGGCATAGTTTATGCCTTGACAAAGATCCACGGGAACTTTGTGGTAAGAGTTAGAATTCTCAGTCTCCACTGCTTCAGACTCTGCTTCTCTTCCCACTAGTCTTTTTAAAGTGGCTTTACAATTTTACTGTCCCAGCAGCAGTTCCAGATCTTCCATGTTTTGCCAGTGCATTTAGCTGTACCAGTGTGTGTTTGGTAATATCTCACTGTGGTTTTAATTTGATATTTCCTTTGGTAAAGTGTTCAAATCTTCTGCCCATTTTTAAAATTGAGTTGTTCGTATGCTTATTATTGGGTTTTGAGAATTCTTTTTTTGTAGCCTTGTCTTTTCATTCCCTTAACAGTGTTTTTCAAAGAGCAATTTTTATTTTTGATGGAAGTCCAATTTAGCAACATTTTCTTTTATGGATTGTGCTTTTGATGTCATCTAAGAAATCTTCACCTAAGCCAACACTACAGAGATTTCTCACCTATATTTTGTTTTAGAAGTTTTGCAGTTTTAGGTTTTATAGTTAGGTCTAGGATCCCTTTTGAATTATGTTTTGTATATGGCATGAGGTAAGAATCAAAGTTAATTTTTTGGCATAAGAATGCCTAATTGTATGAGCACCACTGTTGAAAAGTCTATTTTGAAATGTCCTTTGCATTTTTGTCTGTAATCAGTTGTTTATATATGCGTTAGTCTATTTCTGGACTATTTTGTTCCATTGATCTCAGTTCTCTTGGCTATCTTGATGCCAATACCACACTATCTTGATGAGTGTAGTTTTTAAATAGGTCCTAAAATTACGTAGTGTAAATCTTCCAACTTGTGCATGTTCTTTTTCAAAGTCGTTTTGACTAGTTTAGGCCCTTTGCTTTCCATATCAATTTTAGAATCCCTTGTGTGTATATACGCACATACATACTTATATATATGCATACACTCGTGTATTATTAATGTAGAGAAATCGGGAACAGTATCAATTTAAGAAATATGTATTGAATGTCTAGTATATACTTAGAAACTACAAGGGAAAAGGGGATGATTATAAGGAACATAAAGGGCAAGATTGATTTTGTAAAAGCCAGTAGTCATTCTTTTTCCATTGAAGGCAAATTAAAACTGCCTTGACAGAATTCGAGATGGAAATGCATGAGGTCAGATTTCATGTCTGTAAGACAAATGATTCTCAGCTCTGTTTTTAAGGGAAGTTCTAAAGCCAATAGAAGATTTAACAGTATTTTTTTTTTTTTTTTTTTTTTTTTTGAGACGGGCTCTTGTTCTGTTGCCCAGGCTGGAGTGTGGTGGCATTATAATTGCTCACTGCAACCTCAAACCCCTGGGCTAAAGCAATCTTCTTGCCTCAGCCTCCCAAGTCGCTGGGACTATAGGCACATACCACCACACCCAGCTATTATAATTTTTCTATTTTTTGTAGAGACGAAGTGTCACTGTGTTGTTCAGGCTGGTCTTGAACTCCTGGCTTCAAGTGATCCTCCCACATCAGCCTCCCAAAGTGCTGGGATTTGGTCATGAGCAACTGTGTGCAACCAAAGTATTTTTTAATTCACTAAAACTGGTATGTTCGAAGGAAGGATATGACATAATCCCTAAAGTCAAAAAGATTATAAATTGGTTGGGGATAATTAGATATGTTAAACAATTCAAAATCAACACAAATCCAGGATATAATAAATAGGTAAATTGACAATGTAACAAAATACAAGTATTAGAGAAAACATGCTTTGAGCAGGAAGAAGGATTGATGTCATTATCAACAAACATTTATGAAAGAGGTAGAACTTGAGATGGCCTTGAAGATTGGATGAGTAGAGGAAACGGGCAAGTGTTCAAGATGGAACAAGCAGTAGAGGTGGAGTTAGCAAGATGGGGTGAGACTGGCTTTATGGAAACTGCCCTAGCCAGAGAGACTAGGGCTGTTGGGGAGTAGTGAGAAATAAGGTAGGCAAATTATAGAGGGGTAGAATGCTGGCAAGAGAGAAGGAAGATTTCTAAATCTGACATTATCGCACATTGCTAGTAGATACATAAATTGGTACAACTTCTATAGAGAGAACTTTGGCAACATCCATCCAAATTACAAACACACATACCCTCTGATCCAATGATTTCACCTCTAGGAATTTAACCTCCTGATAGATATACTTGCATACATGCAAAAAATATCCATTGCAAAAGGTAAAAGATTATGTCCATCAGTAGAGGCCTGGTTAAATTAATGATTCTATAGCCATACAGTGGAGTACTGGGCAGTGATTGAAAGAAATGAGACAGCTTTATTTGTATTTGTATTTCATGTGGAATAAGGTATTAAATGTAATTAAGTGAAAAAAACAAGTATAGAACTTTGCGTGTTATATAACCACTGGTTTTTGTGTGTGTGATATGTATACATTGATTCATGTGTATGTATGTAAAATGTGTGTCTGTATGTGCATAGGATGTTACCACAAAAACTGGTAAATTGGTTTCTTTTGGAGCAGAAACCTTGTGATTTTTCACTAAATTCTCTCTTGTACCTTTTGAATTTTATTTCATGGATGTGTATTACTTATTCAAAAAATATTTTTTAGAAGGTCCTTAAGATAATCATCAGTAGATACTTAAAAAGTATATATCATAATAAATGTATTTCAGGAAGATTAATAACAAGACAAATTTTTGATTAAAAAGTAAATGTTGGAAAGGAAATTGTCTATACATATAATGATAAAAGGCCTGTTTTATGGTAGTTGACAGTGGAAATGAAGAGAAAAAGAGGGGAAAAAATCAAGCAACACGATTAATGACAGGTTGAATGTAAAGATAGAAAACAAGGAGGATCAAAAATGAACTGAAAATTAAATCTCAGTTAATGGGAAAATGGCTTATGCATGGATAGAAGTATTGAATTGGAAGCAGATTTCAGAGGCAGCCAGAGGGTGAGTTTTTCTTTTGCCTTTTCATTATACACGTACATGTTTCTAAGTTTGCTGCATCATATCTTTGCCTACAGACCATATTTGGACTGTTTGAGAGAAACTGGCCACAGACCTTTGGAGAAAGAACAACTCCCAAAACATACCCATTAGATCTTCCTGGTGTCCTGGCACCAGCTGGAAATTTTAGACTTGGTGACCTCTGAAGTCCTGCCAACTTTCAGGATCTGGGAAAGTGAGGCCTGGGTAGACTAAGAGATTTCCTTAGAGCCATGTGACAAGTCTAAGCTCCAGCTGTGGAGGAAGTCCTGACGTCAAGTTCAGAGGCTCATCAGCTAGACCAATGTATCTCTTTTTGCCAGTTCTTTTTCCTAAGGTAGTCTCGATAATAAACCAGAAGATAAGACTCAATGAATACTTAAATACCTCATAACAAAGTGACATAGAATTAATTAAACCCAGAGAAAACCTAAACATACAAAGAGACTCAAAGATAAAGATGCATTATCTTGGGGATGGGGGGAAGTGCTGAGAAGAGTCTGAAGGAGTCAGAATGGGAGGAAAGAGGTGGTCTGGACTTCAGGACCAGTTTAGTCCCCACTTTGATCTGTAACTGTGAACCAGTTAGTGAACTCTCTGGACATCAGTGTCCTAAATGAGCAAATGATCTTGGATAGCCCCCAGGGCACTTTCCATATATAAAATTCTGTGTTTCTCAGTCTCACTGATAAGAGAAGCTAGATTTTATCACCAGAAGCCTCAGACTTTGAAAGCATGAGGTTCTGGTTTTTGTTTAGTTTCTCCCTCAGAGCTTTAGTCACTTAACGGTGGAATCGAAGTTGCAGCTGCCTTAACTGTGAATATCAAAAGAAAAATTAATAGATGTAACATTAACAACAGAAAGGGTAGGCGATCTCTTAATCTCTTCTTGATTCAGGTGTTGGACTTTATTTACTGTCTTATTTGTGAATAGCTTTAGTAAATTTCATGGTATGAGAAGTTTGGTATTCACTCCTGTTTTCCAGGGAAGTAATTTTTGTGTCATTTGTATTTGACATTTTCCTGAAAGGCCCGCAAAGCACATATTTTTGATGCCTTGCATATACATGGGATTTAAAAAGAGAAGGCTAAAGTAAATCTTTTCTAATAGCTACAGAATCCTTTGTGGATTAAACCTTTAAAAACTCGTAAAATTTCTCGTAATAATATCTAACCCAAGTTCTTTTTTCCACAGTATAAAGTCCTTTGATTGAAAAATCCTTCTACTGGTAATTTTTGTAATTGTGAAGTCATAATCAGGGTACCAGGAATTACAGCTATAGGGTAGAGAGAAAGGTATAACTAAAACATAGTCTTATATTTATTATATAAACCCCACTTCAGTAGGGTTTTACTTGTAAGACAACTTGAAGATAATTAAGAAATCTTTTCAGGAACTGGTACAGTATTTAAGGCAGAGCTGAGTAGGTAAACAGAAGCTTCAAAGAGAGATTTATGGGAACAGAAGTTTCAGTTGATTGCATCATGATGTTTGAGGCCAAAGACATATAAATTCCTGAGTATTTCCAGATGCTGTGTGTCTGGGCAAGAGGACATCTGAGGAGCTTGAAGTATTTGATGTGCATTCTCTTTAGTAGTCTTGGCTGCTTTTCTTTTCTTTTTTTTTTTTTTTCTTTGAGACAGAGTCTCACTCAGCCTAGCTCACAGCAACCTCAAACTCCTGGGCTCAAGCAATCCTCCTGCCTCAGCCTCCTGAGTAGCTGGGACTACAGGCACGCACCATGATACCCAGCCAATTTTTCTATTTTCAGTAGAGATGGGGTCTTGCTCTTGCTCAGGCTGGTCTTGCACTCCTGAGCTCAAGTGATCCTCCCACCTTGGCCTCCCAGAGTGCCAGGATTACAGGTGTGAGCCACCATGCCTGGCCTGGCTGCTTTTATTTTCATGGTAGATTTCCAGTTATGTTTGTTTTGACTAGGCAGAATTTGTATTTTGAGATCTATTCTGTTCTTTTTAATAGCAATGCTGATTTTAAGACAAATGATATCACCATTTCATAGCTAGTAATAGGCAGGGCTGGGACTTAAAACCAGGTCTTCCAACTCCAGACCATTACAGCACATGAACATTGTATTTATTATGCACTGGCTGTTAACATAGCTCAGTAATAGACACTACTAAGAGGTGAAACTCACATTCGTTAATAGCCTTCATTGGTAAAAGCCCTGGCAGACTTTCGATAGGAATAACACTGAAATTATTTGTTAAAATGAGAACTTCGTGCATGTCACACATATAGATTATTATAGTGCTCCATTTGCTGAGTCGATGGCAGGTAATAGCACTTAACACATGTGGCACACTTACTTACACAGTGCTTTCCAGACTCCAGCCAGAATGGACTGCTGTTCTCTCAATGTGCCCTCTGCTTTCTTATCTTTGCCTCTGCTGTTTCCTCCCCTGGTCTCCTTCTGATAGACTACAACCTGTGTTTAAAGTCTGTCCCAAATTCTGCTACATCCATAAATTTATCCTGATTTTTGCTATTAGAATATGAGCTCTCTGATCCATCTATAAATTTTCATTGTAGCTATTCAGGGGTGCTTACTTAGTTTGTTTTGTCTTTTGACTAATCAAAAATATATGTTTCTTACTTTTTCTTACTAGAACAGCGGTATGGTATAGTAAGAGCATGAACTCTGGAGCCACAGTGCCTGGATTTGAATCTCAGCTGTATGATTTTGTTACTTACAGTCTCTGTCCCTGTTTCGCTGCTCATAAAATGAGTGTTAAAATAGTGCCTGTGAAAATAAATAATAATAATAAATAAAATAGTGCCTGTACCTTAGGGTAGTTATGAGACTCCAAGAAATTAATACCTTGTAATGGTCTTAGAACAGTCTTGGGACAAGGAAGGTCAGTGCTCAATAAATTTTAACTTTAATGTTAACTAAACTAGATTGTAACATCTTAAAGAGGAGGGACTACTTTTTCTCCATACTTCTCACTTTAAGGAAAATGTATTTTGGATTCCAGTTTAGGTTTCTAAGAGCATTATTTCCGAACCATCTTCACCACGCCCACCCCAAAGGCTTCAAGGTACAAGTGTCTTCAGGGCTTAGGAATGGGGAGAAACAGATGCTTATAAACACTAGTAGTTCAACAGCCAGATAGAAAGGATATCACATTTTGGGGGAAGCTTCCTGACCCTCAAAGACAAGTAATCAAAGCTCTCGTACATATACCCATATTGCTAAGCATACAGCAGCCACAAACCAGAAGGGGGCAGCAGAAAGTCATCTGCTTACTGCCTGGAGAAAGAGAGAAGCCTCAAGAAAGTGATTCCCAGTTAGGAAAAACCTACACCAAAACTGATCTCTGATAAGGTGTTACTGACTCAATAATCAAAATGCAGATTGGACACAAAAAGAGAGGTTTATTGTGAGGGCTGGGAGTGTGTAAACAGTAGAAATTGAGGGACTACTTCCAATGATTGTAGCTCCAATATCTGCAGTGGACAAGAGCAACCCAGAATGGCTAAAGCAGTTTAAAGTTGTCAGCATTCTTCGCTATTTTATTTTTATTGATTTTTTTTTCTAGCTGTAGAACTAAAACTTTCTATTTGTGTAGCACATTGTTATATGGAAATCTGGGCTGCTGTGGCCTTACAGGTTAGAATCAAATATATAAATTTTTCCATATTTTTAAAATCATTTCTTATGATACTAGTAATTATGTACTTATTCTTTTTAAAAAAAACTTATAGAGGAAAAATAACTTGCTTTTTAGTGTGTTTCCTGCCACACTTTTTCCTGTATCTTTCCATTTTATTTGTTTTAAACTATTTGACAGTAATTCAAATTTCTTCTATAAATTCAATGCAATTCCAGCCAAAATCACAGCATAATTTTTTGTGGAACCTGAGAAGATGATCCTGAAATTCAAATGAAAGATTAAAGGGCCAAGAATAACTAAGATAGTTTTAAGAAGACTAAGATGAAATGATTGATCTATCAGATAGGTAGCAAGACTTATGAGAAAACTACAATAAAAATGAGATGTTGGCTTAGACTTAGACAAACAGACCAGTGCAACAGATTAGAGAGAAACCAGAAATGGGTCTATACATATCTGGAAACTTGAAATATTTTATACATCAAAGAGGAAAGAATGGATTAGTTAATAAATGCTGCTTGGACAATTGATTATATAATAATAATTATTCATCCTACCTCGAAACATATGTATCCACACACATTTATTTTAGGTAGATTAAAAACCTACATGGAAAAAATAAAACTTAAACTTTTATATGGAAATATAGGAGAATGCTAATAATAGTATGATATTGGGAACACTGAAGGATTTTTTTGAATAAGACACAAAAAATGCAACTGATAAAAGATTGATAAATTTTAATGCATTAAAATTTTAAAGTTCTATACCACAAAAGACACCATTAAGAAAATTAAAAGACAGGGAAAAGATTTGCAATGCATGTAACTGACAAAGATTACTATCCAGAATACATCTATAGATCAGTAAGATAATCCAATAGAAAAATGGATAGAGGATATGAACCAGCAAGTTACAGAATAAAAAGCCAAAATGGCAGTAAACATACAAAAAGATGTTCACTCTCAATAATCAGATAAGTTACAGATTGAAGTGATACGTATTCTCACATTTATCAGATACAAAAATAAAAGACTTGACGGTAATAATTGTGGCAAAGAGGAACAACAGGAACTCTGATTCACTACTAGTGGGAGTTCAAAATTGTATAACAACCTCGAAAAGTATTTGGCAATATGAAGTTAAAAGTGAGGATGGGTGTGGTCTTCTACTCAGCATTCTACTTCTGGGTGTATACCTTAAAGGAAATATAAGGATTAAGTTATAAGAATGTTCATTTTAGGATTGTTCATAATAGTGCAAAACTGGAAACAACTCTTTAATGTTCTTCAACAGAAAAAGAAGAAAATGTGATACACTCATACAATAAAATACCATACAACAGTGAGAAAGAATGAACTAAAGCTATATACATATGTATATATATCTATCTCAGCATGGTTATCTCAAAAACACAAGTGAAAAAAGCATGGTAAAGTACCACACATAAAATATGATATCGTTTATGTAGTTTGAAACATGCAAAGCGACATCATAGTTTATATGGATACATGTATAAAATGAAGGGTATAAAAACATGCCCAAGACTGATAACAGATTCAGGATATTATTTATCTGTGAAGGAGGAGGATTGGGTAAGAGTAGGATTTATGGAGGTGGGGGGCCTCAACTGTATGTATAATGGTTTACTTATTTAGAAAGAAAAAAATATGAAACAAGCGTGACAAATTTTAGAATTTAATGAAGGTGGATGGTTGAGTACATGGGTGTGTACATGCTCTGCTTACTTTCTGAATGTTTAAAATACAGTCATGCACTGCATAACAACGTTTCAATCAATGAGAGACCGCCTATACAATTGTGGTCCCGTAAAATTATACGATGGAGCGGAAAAGTTCCTGTTGCCTGCTGATGTCATCGTGCGATGTATTACTCATGTGTTTGTGGTGATGCTGGTGTAAACAAACCTCCTGCACTCCAGTCATATAAAAGTACAGCACACGTGATTTTAAACAAAGTTTAAAAAGTAGAATAAAAATTAAAAATTTCAAAAATAGCTAATAGAATAAGGATATAAAGAAAGAAAATATTTTTGTACAACTATACAAGGTGTTTTAAGCTAAGTGTTAAATAGGAAAGTCAAAAAGTTAAAAAAAGTTTATAAAGAAAGTTATAGGAAGCTAAGGTTAATTTATTAGTAAAGAGAACTATTTTTTTTCCAAATTCAGTGTAGCCTAAGTATACAGTGTTTATTTTATAAAGTCTACAATAGCATGAAGTAG
This sequence comes from Indri indri, assembly GCA_004363605.1. Classification (NCBI taxonomy): domain Eukaryota; kingdom Metazoa; phylum Chordata; class Mammalia; order Primates; family Indriidae; genus Indri; species Indri indri. The sequence continues at coordinate 9,229 of RJWJ010029255.1, forward strand.
TGTCCTAGATCTTCACATTCATTCACTACTCACTGTCTCACCCATAGCAACTTCCAAAGCAAATTCAACAAAAGGAAAAGGTGCATGGGACAAAATGGAGGAAACCAAGCAAAAACTTGTAGGAGTCTTCTCACAGTGAAGTCACACAGGATGTGTGCTTAATTCCTCCAGAATCGAATTCTGACAACATGTATGAAATGTCTGCCAGGGAAGCTCATTAGAGATTCAGTGTCCAAGGTTTTTATTAGGAGCTGGTCACATAGACATACTCTGTCTAGCACATACCAAAATTCCAGATGCCCAGAGGGAAAGAAGTGTTCAGCATAAACCACTTTATTTGTATAGTTTATGCAAATGAGCTACTCTTAATCAGTTTTAGGGAATGGTGGGAACTCCTCTGAAATCCAAATTTTCAGACACCAGTCAAGGGCCAGCCTTGCAAGTAGCCGTTTCTAAGGATAACAGTCTCAGGCCTGATGTGGCTCTTTTTTATATATTACCTTTTAAAAATGTAAAAATGATTCCTCCGTCACAGGCTGTACAGAGACACACTGCAGGCCTAATGTGTCCCATAGGCCCTAGTTTGCCAACCCTTGATCTATACTCTCACCTACTTCCCTGTCTTTAAAATGTGGGCAGGGGAGGGGTGTATCATTTCATCCATCCTTACTCTATTGTTTTGTTTTTAGAGGGGGAAAAAAGTAAAAACTAAAGCTTATACTAACTCCTGAGCTATTTGATCTTCCACCTTGGAGCTTAAGAAGGAATAATTAGTTGGATGGCCATTTTGTATCCCAGTGTGAGCCTATATGTAATTGTCATCTGCCCTGCAACAAATGCTGGATAACAGCAGATGGCTGGCATGTGCTGCTTTTTTACAGTTTCCAGAAGCAGAAAGATGACCTTGTTAACTGATAGAAATCCAGCTTGCATGGGTGTTAATTATTAATACTGATTATTTGACCTTTTAGACATTTTACTGCATAATTACTATACTAAAATCAGAACATTTAACAGTAATACAATTCTATAATATACAGTCCATATTCACATTCAAATTTTGTCAGTTGTCTCCTTAATGCTCTTTATGGATTTTTTTTCCCCCTAGTCTAAGAGCCAAACCAGGATCCCACATTATGTTTAGTTGTCATATCTCTTTAGTTTCCTTTAATCCAGCGCAGTTCCTCAGCCTTTTTTGTATGTTTCTGGACATGAACATGGTTTAACTCTTTTTTTTTTTTTAAGGTCTTTACTTTCAGCATTGTTTTATAAATTTCAGCATGGGCATCTTGCAGGTCTTTTGTTAAATTTATTTCTAGGTATTTTATGTTTTTCTGGTGTTATCGTAAGTGAAGTTATTTTTAAATTCCATTTTCTAATTGTTTGCTGCTAGAAATACAGTTGATTTTTGTATCTTGACCCTGTGTCCTGAAACCTTGATAAATTCATTTATTAGTGCTGGTAATTGTTCATAATGTTTTCTACATATGCAATCAGGTTATTTGTGAATAGAAATACATTTACTCTTTCTTTCCAGATTTTAGGTCTTTTGTTTTTCTTACCTTATTGCACTAGTTAAGATCTCCAATACAGTATTGAATAGAAGTAGTGGGTGGGAGTGACTATAGCTTTGATTTATTTCCAATCTTAGGGGAAAAGTGTTTAATATTTTATCATTAAGAATTATGTTAGCTGTGGGCTTTTCATAAACTCTTACCAGGTTGAGGAAGTTCCCATTCATTCCTGGTTTGCTAAGAGTTTTATCAAGCATGGGTGCTAAATTTTGTTAAATGCTTTTCTACAAATGTAGACAATTATATGGGATTTCTTTTTTGTTCTATTAGTATAGTGAATTACTTTGATCAGTTTTCAAATGTTAATCTTAGGATAAACTCCCAAGAATATATTGTTAGTTTATTCATATTTTTTAGAGATACTTGTGTCTATGTTGTTGGTAAAACTGGTCTCTAAATTTCTTTGCTCATAATGTCCTTGTATGATTTTGACATCAGGATTATATAATGTCATAAAATGTTCTGGGAAGTGTTCCCTCCTTTATTTTCTGAAAGTTTGTGTAAGATTTATGTTATTTCTTCAATGTTTGATAGCATTCACCAGAGAAATCATCTGGGCCTGGAATTTTCTTAGGATTTTAAATTACAAATTATTATTTTTTAACAGATATATGTCTTTTCAATGTACTTTCATTTTCTATTGTTTATTATTAGTGAGGTTGGCATGCTCTTATATGCTTAAGAGTCATTCATATTTCCATGAACTTACTTTTATCCTGTCTTTTTCTTAGTTATTTGTTTTTCTTACTGATTTGTAGGAATTATCTTAATGTTTAGTGAATAGCCTTTAATTAATGAATATTTTTTTCATTTCTTAAATTACTTTGCTTTATGGTAGTTTCTGCTATACAGACATTTTTATTTTTCATATAATTGAATTTATCAATCTTTTGACTTTTGTATCAGACTAAGGAAGACATTCTCCATCCCAAGACATTTTTTCATATTTTTCTCCAGTGAAAGTATGCTTTTGTTTTTAGCTTGTAAGTATATGATTCATCTGGAATTTATTTTGATTTAATTGCATGAGGTACAAATCCATACATATACACACCCCCATATATGTATAAAACAAATGGCTTCCCACTTATCCTAATGCCCTCTCAGTTCTTCTTTATTGAATAATCTTTTACCTGTTAATATTCTACTTTTATTATATTCTAATTTCTTATTTGTGTTTGGATCTGTCTCTGAATTTTTTCTGCTGTTCCACTGCTCTGTCTTTCATTCAATAGGATCACACCTGTTTTAATCATTATAGCTTGCTAATATGTTCTACTATCTAAGTAGAACATAGTAGTTCTATCTACCTCTTTGCTCAGCCTCCATTATCCTCCTTTCTCAAACTGTTTAACAGCCTCATTAATTGTTAAAAATATTTTCCAAGTACCTTATTTGAATATACATTTCCTCTTCCCTCTCCCTAATGGGGAGGCTTGATGGCTGAAAATCTCATATATATGACCAAAACCTCAAATAGCCTTTAGGACATTTTTGTGCAAATAAGAAAAAGACTGCCCCTTCTAGACAGATAATTAGGGGGAAAGTACCTTTTTCTGAAAGATGCAGCCTTGTACCTGAGTAATACAGCTGCTAAGGCCAATTTTAGTTTCTATTCACACCTTTGGGCAGTTCTCAAAATTGTCCATTTTGCAAGGAAAAACCTGTATGCAACAATCCTGAACTGCATTGCACCATACAAATAATGTAATCAGAGAACAAATTACCAGAACTGCCAGATGCATATTCCATCCCTTGCCTCCTCTTCCCCATCTGAGCTGCTAGCCCCACAGCCGACTCCTTAAGTGGAAGTACAAGTGGCTGTTCATGCTAACCCCATGCCTTCTGGGATGCTTGGTCAGATTGAGGTATGAGTGAATAAACCTCTCTAAAGTCCGGTTAGCTGCCCATCAACTAGGGTGTCATGGTAGATCATCAGGATAAAGGTCAAATAATGATAATTACGTATATCTGTACAATAATACATTGTCATCTCATTTTTATGGTCCTCATATAAAAGCCTACAAAATCCCAAGAGCAGATAATATTTTTGCTCCTTTTTAATGCATGAAGGAAGTAAACCAGAGAAGAAACCTTTCTGAGGTCACACAGCTAGTGAGTAACAGGAAGATTTTATCCCCAATTTTTTGAAATTCAATGTTCTTCCTCTAAGTCTGAAGGAGCACTTATTTCCCATATCACCCAGTCTCATAAAAAACATTGGCAGCTCCACAGACATCCAGGCAGGTTAAATTAAATCCTCATGAAATTATGCTGGTATATTTCATCCTCCTGCAAGTATACTCTGATAATTTCTGGCATGTTCATACCACCTTCGCTAGTGGTGCCAAAACACTCTACTTCCTATTCAGAAACACTCATGGTGCAAAGAGAGTAATAATATCTTTTCAAGGACAAAGGCAAAAGTTGCCTAGCATTTGTTTTGACTTGTTAGTAGAGGTCTTTATAAGCCTCTGGGATTTTAGAAGATTCTTAGAAAGACAATGATTTTGAGAGTAAGGTTGTATTCTGGTATATTGCTATGATAAATTAAGTTTGACATGTTTATAATTCCTAGATTTTGTTATATTTTAAGGAGTTGACTTTTAGTTTTGGCGGTTTTTTAAGGGTCTCTTTACCCATCATAGAAACAAAGTTAGTTTTCAACTCTTTGGACGGAATATGTGTTTGAAACCAAGTAGGGAAATTGTTGAGGCCTATCTTGGTGCATCTGTTCATTGAGGCTGGGAGTCACTGTGAGAGCAGTTTTTAATGCCTCTAAAATTTTTTCCTCTCTCCTCTTTTTCATGTCTAAGTATTACCTTTCTTTGCAAATAGTAATTGTTTGGGCTCTACTCCCAGATCTTTTCAGCCAAGTGTTTTGTAGCAATTCACATAGTTCCCTAAACATTTGTTTGGAAGGCAGCATCTGAGCATACTTTTTTTTTTTTTAGATCTTAATATCTTATTACTGTAAGATAATACAGATTCTTTTTAATTTGTTTTGATCTCGGCATCTTTGGCAGCCATAAATCTGATTTCGACTGCAGGCATTTTTTATTTTGAACAAAATGTGTTTCTGGAGAACCACTATGGTACACTTTGAAAGTAATGATTATATTTTATTTGATTTTGTATTCCCAGCACCTAGCCGTGCCTGGAACATAGCTGAGCCTCAATAAATATTTGTTGAATGAATGATGGAATGAAATGTATAAGGAAATTGGTACCATTTAAAATCCTGACTGTGTATACATTGTCTTTCTCTGTTCATACATTGTTTGAACCCATTTAATGAGCAAATAAGAATAAATTTTGTAGGCAGTTTCAAATAAATTACATAGTGGAACATAGAATATTGGTCCAGGGAAGTAGTGGGTTAGCAGTAAGCACTGGACTGGAATTGGAAGACTCCATGTGGTTCTACCAAGATGATTATAGTTTGATCCTTGTCAGGTTACATAGCCTTGCTGACCTCAGTTTTCTTGTCTTTAAAATAAATGTACAAAATTGTATAAGAATCACTCACCTCATATACGTAGAAATGTTCTGGAACAAAGTTATAACACTCTACAGATACAAGGGACGCTGCTCTCTTGGTAACTGTCTCTGGAGCCCTGAGCTTCACTTTGGGAAGGTTTGGGGACCTTTTAGCCATAAAATTCAGCATATTTTCTACTGTGAGAAAAGAGTCATGAACCTAGTGGTAGCACATACCACATTTCTGGCTCCATCTGTATTGCTGCTTCTCCTGTAGTTCACTAACATTTTCCTTGTTATTTCTCTGCCTGGAGGTAGGAACTGAGCCAACAGCAGATACATACACAGATCATGAAAAAACACACAGTGCCACTTTGGGGACCTGCGTTTACATTCAGATCCAGGTCGCAGGAACGTTGCTGTTTAACTTCTTTACTTGGCTTAGGACTTACGGCAGTCGTGTGTATCCTATATCTAGCAATCCTTACAGGAAGCTGATACTACTCACCAAGTTAGGAATGGGTCAGACCAAGAAGGTGTGGGTCTTAGGAGGAGGAGGAGGCAATGTGGGTATCTGACTTTTTAGACCCAATGTCTTCTTCATTCTGTGAAACTAAAGGGATTGCTGCATGTACTTTCTCAAATTGTCATCCCTTTCTATTGTTCTTCATTATTAACATATCCCACCATCTGTGGTTCATTTTTATCTGTTCCACCAAAACCTACTGTTTCTCCTTCCATGTATTCATATCTTCCCCTTCTCTTTCCTATGGGATATTATCCTAGGTCAAGCTCTAACCTATTTTCTTTTTTTTTTTTTTTTTTTTTTTTTTTTTTTTTTTTTTTTTTTTTTTTTTTTTTTTTTTTTTTTTTTTTTGAGACAGAGTCTCACTCTTTTGCCCGGGCTAGAGTGAGTGCTGTGGCGTCAGCCTAGCTCACAGCAACATCAAACTCCTGGACTCAAGCAATCCTTCTGCCTCAGCCTCCCGAGTAGCTGGGACTACAGGCATGCGCCACCATGCCCGGCTAATTTTTTCTATATATTTTTAGTTGTCCGATTAATTTCTTTCTATTTTTAGTAGAGACAGGGTCTCGCTCTTGCTCAGGCTGGTTTCGAACTCCTGAGCTCAAACAATCCGTCCGCCTCGGCCTCCCAGAGTGCTAGGATTACAGGTGTGAGCCACTGCACCCGGCCTCTAACCTATTTTCTGTTTTTGTTTCTAGCATCTATATTCAAATTTTGTTTATAGCACCTTCAAAGAAGAGAAAAAAATCATTAACAAATTTCTAATCAAAATCTTTCTTCCATTTCAGGGAGTAATCATTAGTTGAAAATAAGGTATTCTACCTTAGTTAAAGTCATTAAGGTCGTAGATCTACTTGAAGTAATATTCTTGGTTTTCTTAATGGAACCAGGCTCCTTTTTCAATTAAGACACTTGAGATTGCATGCGTTTTACAAGTTATTTTAATGGCTTCTTGGATTTGCAATTCCCAATTGTAAAACAAAGATGTGAACATCATCATCCACTTATTTTATAACTATGCGAGACATCTGTGGAAGTAAACTTTCTTTATTGAGGTGATAAAGCTGTGTGACTCATATGTTATGACAGTCTTCAGTGAATCCACTATCATTTACTAGGTTAGAAGTCAGAAAAAGAATAAAGTGATTATCCAACCTCCCCGCTTCCCAAGGCTCACTCTTGTTCTTGATGTCACATATTTCAAAGATAGCCCAGACTGTTTATATAATTTAATTCCAACCTACTTTTCCAGCCAGATATCAGTAATCCCTAACATAAAAACTACATTTATGGAATTTTCTTTCCTGACTCATTCAGTATTCCTCAACAAATATTAATTGCATTTCCTCTGTAAACTGGGCACTGCTCTTGTTGTGGGAATTCATTCCTTTTAAAAGTCTGCCAAATCTTAAGTGCCCAGACTCCATAATGCCATTTCAGACCACTTTGGCCAGAAGTAACCCCCTGACGTGCACACTGGTAGCATTTAGTTTTCATCACCCAGGTTTCCTTGGTCACATGTGACCTAGCTTTGCTATACTATCACATTGTGAACTTATCAGCATTTTGAGGAAACCTTGTCTAATAAAACCTCCTAATTAGCAAAGGTCCTTAAAAAAAAACCTATAGGCAGTATTTATTAATTGCCTATTATATAAATAAATGAATATCTGCAACTCTTTTTCTTGTTGCTTGTCTTAAGTTGCAAGGTTAGAATAATCCCCTCTAGTTCTTCCCCTAGAGGAGCTCTGAATTTCATGTCTGAGCTCTCCTCACAGTCTAGTTGTTTCACATACCTCTCATACTTATTTTCTTGTCTAGTACCTTGTCTAGTATCTTGTCTACGTACCTTGTTTTCTCTACGGTGTTTCAGTTTCCTAGGGCTGCCGTGAAGTGCCACAGACTGGGTGGTATAAAACGACAGTAATTTCTTCTCTCACAGTTCTGGCTAGAGGTCTGAAATCTCTATTCTCTATTCTCCTTCAGAGAAAGGCCATCCTTTCTCTGAAGGCTCCAGGGGAGAATCTGTTCTGTGCCTTCCTCTTAGCTTTGGGTGTTGCCAGCAATCCTCGGCATTCCTTGGCTTGTAGACATGTCACTCCAGTCTGCCTCTGTCATCACGTGGCGCTCTCCCTCTGTGTGTGTGTCTGTGTCTCTTCTTCTAAGGACACCAGTTGTATTGGATTAAGCCCCCACCATGACCTCATCTTAACTTGATTGTATCTGCAAAAGACCCTTTTTCCAAATAAGGTCACATTCACAGGTTCTGGAGATTAGAACTTCAACATATCTTTTTGGTGGACACAATTCAACGTATAACTCTGGTTTTTTAAAATGAGATTCACATAATGTAAAAATTAACCATTTTAAAATGAACGGTTCAATGGCATTGAGTACATTCGCAATCTTGTGCAATAACTACCTCTATCTGCTTCCAATAGAAACAGATTTTGTGGTTCATTACCCTAAAAGGAAAGCCTGTACTCATTAAGAAGTTATTCTCATTATTCCTTCCTCCAGCTGCTGCTCACCATAGTCTACTTTTTATTTCTATGGATTTCCCTATTCTGGATATTCCATATAAATGGAATCATATAGTATGTGACCTTTTGTGTCGGCTTCATTCACTTAGCATGATGTTTTCATGGTTCATTCATATTGTAGCATGTATCAGTACTTCATTTCTTTTTATGACTGCATAGTATTCCATTGTATGTATATACTACATTTTGTTTATCCATCCATTGATGGACATTTGACTTGTTCCCACCTTTTTGCTATTGGGAATAGTGCTGCTACGAACATGTGTGTGTGTATATATATATATTTGTTTGAGAACCTGTTTTTAGTTCCTTTGGGTATATACCTAGCAATTGAACTGCTTGGTCATATGGTAATTCTATGTTTATCTGTTTAGGAACTGCCATACTATTTTTCATAGTAGCCAGTTGTACCATTTTACTTTTGCACCAGCAGTATACAACTGCTCCAATTTTTCCACATCCTCACCAACACTTTTCCATTTTTTTGATAATAGCCATCCCAGTTGGTACGAAGTGGTATCTCATTTGGTTTTTATTTGCATTTCCTTAATGACTAGTAATATTGAGCAGCTTTTCAGGTTTTTGTTGGCCATTTGTATATCATCTTTGGAGAAATGTCTATTAAATTGCTTTGCCATGTTTTAATTGGATTATTTGTCTTGTTGAGTTGTAAGAGTTCTTTATATATTCTGCATACTAGACTCTCGCCAGATATATGATTCTCAAATATTTTCTCCCACTCTGTAGGTTGTCTTTTTGCTATTTTGATGATATCTTTAAATGCACAGAAGTTTTTAATTTTGGTGAATTCCAATTATCTATTTTTTTCTTTTTTTCATGCTTTTAGTGTCATGCCTAAGAATCCATTGATAAATCCAGTGTCATGAAGATTTAGCCCATGTTTTCTTCTTAAAGAGTTTTATGGCTTTAAGTGTTATATTTAGGTCATTGATCCATTTTGAGTTCATGTTACTACTATGCACAGTACTGAGTACTGTACCCAAATACTGAAAAGTGCCTGCCCTTAAAGACTTTATGGTCTAATATTCTTTAATTCACTTTGATACTGATAATGGAAAGCCCTAGGAGGTAAGCAAGAGAAAATGTTTGTTTTTCTAAGAATTAAAAACCAGAGTCTGCCTTCCATGACCATGAAATCTAGTGCCTTGTGACCAAGAGAGAAACCTTTATGTTCACTATTTTTTTTTCTGGATATATGGGGATCCCAGTCTTGAAAATGATTGAACCAAGTGGGGGTTCCCTTCAGTACTTGCAGGATATCAAAGGCAGCCATAAACTCCTCTCACATTGTTCCAGGGAGAATTCTTACAAAGTATGTATTCTCCTTTCCATCTGCAAGATAGAGCTCTCTTCCTTTTTTTTCTATCCACTTGCTTTCATCACCCCCATTCATTATGGAAAATTGGTTACTACTGTTGATTATAGTGTAGATGTTTTCATATTACCATTTGGTTATCCTCTAATAGGCTGTCCAACAGCAGTCTAAGAGTGGCCCTGTCATTATTTACCTTTGTATCTCTAGCATTCAACGGTGCCCACTATGTACTGAGTATTTTAGTATTTGCTGAACTGTTACTGTTTGCTCAGTTTTGGTAGGCTATTTCCAGGTTTATTTATGGAGTTTTTTGGGGGGAGAGGATGCTGCAAGAAAACAGGCCTCACAAAAGAACTCAGCATAAGAATAATAATACCAGCAGCAGCAGCAGCAACCTTTATTGAGCACTGCCCATATGATTGTATGTTACTGACTGAGACCTCACACGGTCTTTTTAGTGGATACTCTTGTTCTCATTTTATAGATAAGAAAACCAAGATCAGAAAAAAGTATTAATAGCTTGCCTAAAAACACTCACAGCTTAGCTAGGAAACAGGTGGCCAGAGAGTGAAAGGCCAAATTTCTAACCATTATGCCATATTGCTTTTCCCAAATAGAGGTTAGGGAATGTAGCGTGCATGGGTATATGTGTTTGAACTTGCTGACTTGAGAGGGTTTAGAGGCAGAGGGGATTGGTGTTTTTATAGATATGGCACATAACTTGCATTCGTACTGCCACAGTTGATATCTACTCTTGGCACATGTCACTCTTTGGTCCTGGGACTCATTTTAGCAGTTGTGACTCAGCCTCAGAGTCCTGCTCAGTATGGCAGCCACTACCAAAAGACTGGAATTGGCCTACAAATGATATCTCTATGTTGTACTTGTCTTAAGGACGTGGCTGAGTATGGGATAATGGGCAATTGACAGGAAAGAAGTTATGGATAACAATGACTAATCTTTGTTCTCCTTCATGGTATAGACATTGCATTGTGTGGTACAGACATTATCATTACATCAGCAATTATATCAATATTCATAAATACTGTGTGAATATCAGAACCATTGATGCTGAAAAGTATTTCAGTTTTTCCACTCCTGTTCTTATTCTACTCTCATAATCTAGTACAAAAATGCAATATAACATCTGAGTACACTAACAGTTTTTGTTTCCTATGAGTCTGTAGCAGCCAGGTTTTTTTTAATCAGTATCCTGATAAGCATTATAATCACACCAATGTAGCAATTTTCATAAGTATATGGAAGGTGCCACTTAAATGTAAATGATTTAGTTAATTATTGGAGAAAGCAATATAAAACTTGGCATGTTGTTGCCTTGGAAACAGCTTTGCATTCCATGTATATTTTGAACCACCTTATTACTTGCAACAGCAGTTTGACTATTTCACCATTAGACTAGATTCTTTTGTACCTGATAAATATTTTATTATGTAGTGATTTTACCTTCTCAATGGGTATTCATTTATCTCTGTACTATTTTTAGCACAAAACGAAAAACAGATAAAAAGGAACAGGTGATGCCCTCTTCCTTTTCTGATTATATTATGATAAACTTTTCTCTCCATGATATATGTTTTAAGTGTAACCTTGTTTGACTCAGATCACAGCAGCCAAAAAGGAAATGTGATTATCTTGAAATTATGAGTCCGTAGGTAGAAATAAGAAATAAAATAGTAGGGAAAACAAAGATCAATGCCAGGAAGACAGGAAATATAACTTAAGAAATATATAATGGGAAGGGATTTTTAAGGCAGTCTTGTTTCCTTATACCACAGGTGAGCCAAAGAGTAAAATCATCTAAGTATGTGAAAATACAATATGGAAATGTTTTTATAATCTCAAAGCATGGAGACCTTTTTAAGCATGACATAAATGTCAAAAAACATATTACTAAAAGAAAATAGATTTGTCTATATAAAAATCTAGAAAGACAGATACAGCGAAATGCCTTAATCTAAGTAAAATGATATGAAAAATGAGAAGTAGTTGTTTATGAGAAATGTTATAATGAACATTAGTTGTTTATTCATGACCTTAATAAACAATAAGTTCTAAACCATTAATAATAGAAAT